>VZQC01009623.1:289018-496604 GCA_009823505.1 Rhizomys pruinosus | reverse complement strand
TAAGAACTGTCTGTAACTTCAATTCCAGGAGAACTCCAGTTCCAGGGGAATCTGAGACCCTCTGCTGACCTCCTCAGCATTGCACGACACGGGTGCACAGACCTACATGCAGACAGTACATTCATATGCATAAAAAATAAATAAATAAATAAATAAATAAATAAATAAAATAAAAAATAAAATATTTTTTTATTTATTTTCATATGTTTATGAGTGTACTGTCTGCATGCAGGTTTGTGCATCCGTGTGTCGTGCAATGTCGCGGAGGTCAGAAGAGAGTGTCTGATTCCCCTGGAACTGGAGTTAAAGATGGTTTTCAGCTGCCATGTGGGTGCTAGGAATCAAACCCAGGTCCTCTGCAAGAGCAGTCGGCGCTCTTAACCACTAGGCTATCTCTCCAGCCCCAACATATATGAAATTTTACACATACTTACATAGCACTTACTATCTCTTAGACATTAAGGTCTTCATTAATTTAGTTCATTCTCACAGCAATTCTGAGACAAGAATTATTGTACTCATCTTACAAAAACAATGAAAGGTTCAAAGAATTTAAATAACTAGAGGTAAAAAAAAGAAAAGAGGTAATGATCCTTAGCATGTAAAATCTAAAAACTTATCAAGATGACTGATTTTAATTATGCTAGCATAGAAGCTGATCAAAAACTATGGTGGCTGAAAAGTTAAATAAGAATGTACCTTCTCCAACTTCCACCCAACCTACAAAAATATCTGCAAAAAAAGCCAGGTATGGTGGCTTATGTCTTTAATTATAGCACTCAGGAGGCAGAAGCAGGTGGATCTCTGTGAGTTCGAGGCCAGCGTGGTCTACATAGCAAGTTCTAAGAAAGCAGGGGATGCAAAATGACATACACACAAAAAAAAAAATCTGCAAAATTATGTTAATTAACCCTTTTCATTTTAGTTTCTCAGAAGTCTTTCAAAAGCAAACAGATGAGAAATATTCTTTCTTAATTTTCTATATGTGGTGTATTCTTCTTCTTCTTCTTTTGAGACAGGGTCTCCCTGGAGCCCTGGCTGACCTGAAACATGCTAGAAGACCAGGCTGGCCTTGAACTCACAGAGATCCTCCTGCCTTTGCCTCCTGAGTGCTGGGGATAAAGGCATGCACCACCACACCTGACTTAGGTATACTTCTTAAGTTACTATGTTGGTATCTTATTTTTTGAATGAATGTATTGACTGCTTAAATTGGAAATATAACTAAAATTTATATTTAAGCCATACAACTATCTAATAAACACCACTAAACTCTAACATCATATTTCATGCTATCTACCATTTCTATGCTTTCAATTTAGTATATGTATCAAATCTACTAAATTCTAGAAATAATTCCCAATTAAAGTCTATTTTAGGACTAGGGTATAGCTGAGTTCATAGAATGCTTAGTTACTCATGAAGCTTTGGAGTTGCTCCTTAGCATCACATAAACTTGGGCATGGTGGTTTAAATAACTAATCCCCTAGCATTCAGGAGGTAGAGGCAAGATCCGTCATTGAGTAGTACACAGAGCTTAGATCGGGGATTTCTCAGGACCGCCTGAAGCACAGGTAGGAGCTGGGGGCTTCAGCCAGGTGGATTGTTTGATTGATCCAATCGTCTTTGGTTTGATTCAATCATTTTGTGTGGCTGTGGGGGCAGAGTTGTCCTGTTAGCTGATATAAAAGGTGGGCCATTACCACTGTGAGACTTAAGTCCACAGAGCTTAGATCAAGGATTTCCCAGGACCACCTGAAGCAGAGTACTGGGGCAGAGGCTAAACAGGCATAACCTCCCTCCCACAACTGGGATTGCCAAGGGAGTGTACAAGTGGATTCTTCAGAACAGAAAGGGAAGAGTGAGTTAGTAGACTTCCAATAGAAAGCCTAAAACTTAGACAAGTTAACACTCCATAAGCAAAGAGAAAAACAAATCAATCAATCAATCAAACAAACAAACAAACAACAAAGGCATCTGAAGAAGGCAAGCAAAGCAAGCCTTCAACACAGTGGGATTTGAATTGGAATACAGGCAAAGAGAAACCCACATGCCAGGGACACGAAGAAGGGACAACATGGGAGAGGTGCAGGATAATTCCACATGAAGGCCTACCAACCCTGTGGAAGATTTCTACAGTAAGATCCCCCTGGAGATGGCCCAGGACACAGATATTAGAAGTACAATTGTGGACATACTCAAAGAAATCAAAGACTATAAAGAATAAGTCAGAGAATTTAGGAGAGAGAATGAAAAACTCAAGAAGGACCTAGAGAGAGAGAGAGAATGACAAACTCCAGAAGGAAGTGGAAACAAGATACAATGTTGAAAAAGAAAAGGAAACCAGCGAAGCAAAGAGCTACAGGAAGAAATTGAGAAGCTGCAAAAATAAGTGGAAATACTAAAGAAATCACAAGAAGAAATGAAAAAGGAAATCAAACACTCATCCAATCAAGAGAAATGGAATGGAAAAAGCCTCAGAAGTAGAATGGAAGAAGCAGAACAAAGAATATCAGACCTGGAAGATAACACAGAAAAACTAAAAACCTCAAGTAAAGATTATGAAAATTTTAAAAAATACACAATAGAGATCTCCTGAGCCCAGCGGCAGGAAGAGGGGGAGACAGGTAGGAACTGGGTGTCTTGGCAAGCTGATTGCTGATCCTTTGGTCCTGCTGTCTTTGGTTTGATTGGCCTTTGTGGCTGTGAGGTTGGAGTTATCCTCCCAGCTGGGATTAAAGGTGTGGTCTTTGGCTTGATTAGATCTAGTGGCTGTGGGGGCGGAGTTAGTCTACCAGCCGGTATTAAAGGAACACTTGTGTGACTCTTGAGACTCGAGATCTCTTGAGCCCAGCAGCTGGAAGAGGGGGGGCGAGGAAGGGGGGCGCGTGAGGACAGTAGGAAAGGGTGCCTTGTGCGCAGCTGATTGCTGAAGCTTTGGGTCTGGCGTTCGTTGGGGGTGATTGGCCTGTTGTGGGCCTGTGGAGGTTAGAGGACAACCTTAGCGGGAGGAAGGGGGGGGCGGGGGGGGAGTAGAGAGAGGGGAGCGGGGGGGCGGAGGTGCAGCCAGAGCGGTATGAAAAGGCACGCTTGAGTGGAACGCGGGCAGAGGGAGACGAGAGGCAGCACAGAGGAGGCGGGCAAGGCGTGGAGGAAGAGGAATTAGCCCTAAAACGAAACACAAAATCGAACACAAACATACCATAAAAAACCCACCCTAACCACAAAAGCCATAACCACACGACCCAACGCCAAAAAGCGAAACCAACAAAACAAAAGCAATAGAACACCAACAACATCGCCACCCCACAAATCAACACCCAAATCAACCCCAAAAAACCACCCCACCAACCCACCAACCCCCACACACACCCAAACCCCCACCCCCAACACCACCCCCCCAACACACACAAAACACCAAAAATCCACTCCCACCCACCCCCTCCCCCCCACCCCACCCCCCACACCATCTCACCACAAAACTACCTCTCACCCCACCAACCACCTCCACCCCCACCCCACAAACCACACAAGCTCACACCCCCCAAAAGCGCCGTTCCTGGACAGAGCCGAAAGGGGAAACGAAATGAAGAGGGCCCCGAACGCGAATAAAGGCAGAGAGAGCAGTGGGAGAGAAGGCGGGTCAGAGACAGGTGCCGGGGTCTTCCAACAACCCCCAACACCCACCCAAAACACCCCCCCCCCCCCCACCCAAATACCCCCCCCCCCCCCCCCCCCCAACCCCACCCCCCACCCCCCCTCCCCTCCCAACCCCCCAACAACCCCACCACCCCCCCCACCCCCCACCCCCCCCCCCCCCCACCCCCCCCCCCCCCCCCCGCCAACTTGGATTACGAACGAAGGATCTGAAGGAGGCAAGCAAAGCACGCCTTCAACTACAGTGAAGAGGGATTTAGGACTCACAATTGGTAATACAGGCAAGGAAAGCCCATATGCCAGGACACGACGAAGGCACGGACACTGGAAAGGTGCAGGATAATCCACGCCAAGTCTTACCAACCCTATGGAGACTCCTGCAGTGGGATCCCTCCTGGGGATGCCCCAGGACACAGAAATCAGAAACACAATTGGGGAACATATTTAAAGAATACAAGCTCATAAAGAACAAATTAAAGAACTAAGAAAAGAGAATGAAGAATTTAAGAAGGACTTAGAGAGAGAATGACAAGCTCGGAAGGAAGTAGAAACGCTGAAAAGATCCCTGCTGAAAAAAGAAAAAAGAAACCAAACAGACAAACAAAAGAGCTACAAAAAGCGATTGAGAAGCTCCAAAAAAGAAATAGAAACACTAAGAAATCAGAAGAGGAAAAAGGGCAAAAGGAAATTCAACACTCATCCATTTCAAAGAGGAAAGGAATGAAAAAACGACTCAGAAGCGAATGGAGGAAGCAGAACGAAGAAAATCAGACCTGGAGGGACACCACCGAAAACGAAACCTCGGGAAAGATTATGAAAAATTTTAAAAATACACAAAAATGGAAACACCAGGAGCTGGGACACTATGAAAAGACAAAAACCTCCGATTATAGGAATAGAGAAGAGAAAGGAATTCCCAAGAGAAAGGTATTGATAAGATCTTCAACAGACTAATAGATGAAAACCTTCCCCAAACACTAAAAAAGACAAACCAAATACAAATACAAGAAGCCATACAACACCGAATAGACAACGATCAGAAAAGAAACTCTCCACCGCACATCATAGTTAAAATGCTAAACGACCAAAACAAACACAAAATTCTTAAAGAGACAAGAGGAAAAACAACAAGTTAAGTGAACCCTATACGGGGAAACCTATCAGAATAACACCGGACTTTCCCATTGGCAACCGATGAAGGCAGAAGAACCTGGAGCAAAGCATTCCCAGTGTTGAGGGACAATGGATGCCAGCCCAGGTTACTATTACCCAGAAAAAATGTCAATCATTTAGGGAAGGAGAGAGGAAAATCTTCCATGGGACCTAAACCCAACTTGCCAGAATTACCTGTCCGGAAAAATCACCCTCACGAGGAATACCTTGAAAGCAATTCAAAATAGAAGAAAGGAAGCAACCCAACCCCAGGCAACCATAGCAGGCGAAAGAAATCAATAAAAGCATAAACTGCAGAAGTGAAAACCTAAACTTCAAACCGCAGATGGATAATAGGCAAAAGGAAACAGCACACAAAACTACTCAGTCATAAAACCCTTTAAATATTAATGGACTTAAATTTCCCAATCAAAAGACCTAGACTGGGAGGCAATGGATTAGAAAAAACAGAATCCATCTCGATATGCTGTCTGCAAGAAAGGCAAGTAAAACACATGTTACCTTCAAGGATAGGTATCACCTTAAAGTGAAGGGATGAAAACAATATTCCAAGCAAAATGTACCAAAAGAGAACGAGGTGTGCTATTTTAATACGGATTAAAAATAGACTCCAAAGTAAAAGAAATCAGAATGGACAAAGACGTCATTTACATTTTCACTCCAAAATGAAACAATCCACCCGCAAGATTTCACACTTATGTTATTATATGCCCCCAATTCTGGGTGCACCAAACTTTCTAAAGAATTTCTCCAGGGACCACAAGTCCAGGGACTAACCCCCGCACACTCATAGTGGGAGACATCAATACTCCCCACTGAGTCCTTTGGATAGGCAAACAGGACAAAAAATAAACAGAGAGACATCTTGAACAGAACAATATGATCCAGCGAATGTACCTCCTAACCTTCTACGCATCATTCCATCCTTACAATACCAGAGAATACACTTCTACTTCCGCACCCCACGGAACATTCTCCAAAATTGACCATATCCTGGACACAGAAGAAACCCTTCTACAAGTACAAAAAGATGAAATAATTTCATGCATCCTTGTCAGACCACAGTGCAATGAAGTTCAACACCAACACTAGGAAAAGCCCTAATGCCTACAAGAATACCTGGAAGGATAAACAACATACTCTTGAATAATGAATGCGTCAAGGAAAGAGATAAAGAAAGAAATAAACACATTCCTGGAACTGAAATGGGCAATGACAATACCCCCCAAACAAACTTATGGGATTACTTTAAAAGCAGTCTTAAGAGGGAAATTATAGCACTGGGGTGCCCTACCTTGAAAAACAGAAAGCGGCACAAGTGGAATGTGATCTAACACTATATTTAAAAGCACTTGAGAGGCAAACAACAGATGAACCCTAAACGCAACCGACAGGAAGAAATAAAAAACTCAGAGCAGAAAAACAATGAAATAGAACAAGAACACAATTACAAAAAATCAATGAAGCAAAGTTGGTTCTTTGACGAATAATTATAAACAAAGTATGACCAGACCTCTCAGCCCCGTTTAACAAAAAGGAAAGAAGGAACAACTCCAAAATCAATACAATCTGTGATTGAAAAGGGAAATATCACATCGGACAAGGAAAAGATCAAGAAAATTCTATGGGAATATTACAAGAACATATACTTTACCAAAGTTGAAAATGTTTGAAAAATCCTAGAAGAAAATGGATGAATATCTGAAATCTGGGAATCACCAACGCTTGGCCCAGCGGAACCAGCGCCGCTTAAACAGACCCTAACATATGAAGAAATAGAGGCTGTAGTAACTAGTAAACGCCTTCCAACCAAACAAAGCCAGGCCCAGACGGTTTCACCCGCAGAATTCTATAAACACATTTTAAAAATAAAAAAAAACATTTAAAGATGTCTTATAGCCATTACTACTCAAACTTATCAGAATTTGGGAAATATCCCAAATTCCTCTATGAACGCAAATCACTCTACTACCAAAACCAGGCAAGGAAAGGTGCACAAGGACAGAACCTAAAAGGAGAATTATAGACCCCATCTCCCTAATGAACACAGATGCCAAAACACTAAAAACCGCATAATCTGGCAAAATCCGCCTACATACAGACCCACATCAAGAAGATCATCCATCAATGACAAGTTGGATTCATACCAGAGATGGCAGGGAGGATGGTTCCAACATATGAAAATCAATACACATCATCCAACACATAAACGGAAATCAAAGACACAAAAAACCACACCCATCATCTCAATTGATGCTGAAAAAGCTCTCGACAAAATCCAGCATCCCTTCCTGTCTTTTAAAGTCCTAGAAGTAACTGGATTGGAGGGATCATTCCTCAATGTTCATCAAAGCCATAGACAGGAAACCCACAGCCAATATTCCATCCTAAATTGGGGAAATGACGGAAACATTCCCTTAAAGGTAGAACTCGGCAAGGCTGACCCCCCCATCACACTTCCTCTTCAGTATAGTGCTGAAACACTTGCTAGAGCATAAGGCAAGAAAAGGAAAAGGAATATTAAAGGACGTTTACTAATTGGAAAAGCAGGAAGTTCACCATATCCCTATTTGATGATGGATCTGATTTGTTTACTTCAAAGAGCAAAACAACTCCACCAGAAAACTCTAGAAACGTTAAACAGCTTCAGCCAAATGGCAGGATACAAATTAACCTTAGAAAAATCAATGGGCCTTTCTTTTACCCCAACAACAAGCAACTGGAGAAAGAATCTAAGGAAGACTTTCCCAAGCACAATAGCCTCAAAAACAGTCAGATTTACCTAGGAACAAAACCTAACCAAAGACACCAAGAACCTCTACAACAAAATTTTAAACCCTAAGAAAGAAATTGAAGAAAGCGCCCTCAGAAGATGGAAACAACTTCCCCATGCTCATGGATTGGGAAAGTTAAACATTGTAAAAATGTCCATTTTACCAAACTCTTGTATAGATTTCATGCAATCCCAATCAAAAATCCCAAGAGTTTCTTCACCAGGTATGGAAAAAACTTCTTAAATTCATTTTGGAAGGACACAAAAGACTCCGAATAGCCAAAGCAATCCTGAGTGAAAAGAGCATACACAGGCGGGGATCCTCTACCAGGATTCAAGACTATACTTACAGGGCTATAGTCATAATAAACACAAACAGCCTTGTACGCAAAAAACAAACAGACCTGTTGACCAAGGAAAAAAAACAAAAAGAAAAACAAAACGAACATACAATTTCAGCATCTTCCATATTTGACAAGGGGGCCAAGAGGAACCTCAATGGGAAAAGGACAGCATCTTCACAATGGTGTTGCAAAACTGGATCAACCCCTTGTAGAAGAATGAAATTAAACACCCTACCTCTCACCTGTACAAAAGTCAACTCTCAGATGGATTTAAAACCTCAACCGTTAAACACCCCAACTTGAATGTGATAGAGAAAAAGTTGGCAATGAAGCAAATACAAGACATAGGCTTAGGGAACAAGACTTCCTAAATACAGACACAGTTGCCCAAGGTAATTAAGGTTCGACAATTGACAAATGGGAACCTTCATCAAACTCAAAAGTTCGTACATCAAAAGAAACAACAGGAGTGAAGAGAAATCCCAGCAGAGTGGGAGAGGAAACCTTCGACGCTACATCTGACAAAGCATTGATTTCCCAGAATATATAAACTACTCAAAACAACAAAGAAAAAGAAACACAAACGACCCGCCTATAGATGGCGCAAAGAACTGAAAACAGAGACTTCACAAGCGAGGAATTTAGAGATGTAGAACACAGAAACACCTCAAGAATTGCTTCACATCATTAATCATTTAAGGAAATAGAAATCAAAACACATTAAGATATCATCCTACTCCAGTAGACTGGCTAGGACTCAAGAAAAACAAATGATACCAAGTGCTGAGGTTAGAGGTTGTGGGGAAAGGCGAACACTCATCCACTGCTGGTGGGAATGTAAACTCGTACAGCCCACTATGGAACCGATTGTGTGGGAACCCCTTGGAAGACTTGGAACGAACATGCCACCCTGAACCCAGCCTTACCCACTCCTGGGCATTGTTACCCTCAGACTTACGCCACCACAGAGATACATGCACGGCCATGTTTATCTGCAGCTCTCTTCACACCATAGCATACGAGCTGGAACCAACCTTAAATGCCCCTACAACTGCCTGAGTGGATAAGAACAATGTGGTACATCTCACAATGGAGTTCTATGCAGCGTAACAGAAAGACGATATCTAGCGATTTGCATGGAAAAATTGGCTGGAGTAGAGGACATCATGTGAGTGAAGTAACACAGTCCAGAAAAACAAACGCGAATGGATATCCCTCATCTGTAGGGCTAGTGCCAATTACCCGTTGTAAGTATTTCTGTGTAGTGACCCCCTGAGCTTCGTCTTTACAAAGCAGTTGGGCATAAGCATTTGGAAAACAACAACAAACAACAAAGAAAGGACTTCGGATCAAGAACTGACTGAAACAGTGAAAACTTTGCCTCAAAAACAGTCAACTCCCATGGAAAATATTGAGAAAGACTTACGAGAGATGAACGCATTGTTGGCAGAATTGCAGAGTTTGGCGGGGTGGGGGCGAATAGCCGGGAACACGGGTCTAGATTTGTTAAAACATAAATTACAATAAAATAATAAATTAATAAATATAATACATCAAAAAATACACATAGTGGAACAACCAGGGACACTGTAGGGGACCCTATGGCAGTCAAACCTCTGCATCTAGTGTTAGAGGAAGGAGAGAATCACAAAGAGAATGGTTGGATCAGCCTGGCAACAGACTAAGTAAAAGATGAAAATTCCCTAACCTAAAAAAGACCAAACCCAATAACAAATACAAGAAGCAATGAACTCCAACAACAGACAAGATCACAAAAAGCAACTCCCCACCCATACTCATATTTTAAAAAGGCAGACGCCAAACAAGTGAAAATCTGACAAGCCACAAGAGAAAAACACCAGTCACATATAAGGGGACAACCTATCAGAATTACAACTGGACTTCTCAATGCAAACTATGAAAGACAAGAAAAAAGTGGGACAAAGCATATTCCCATTGTAAAGGACTATAGATGCCAACTCAGGTTTATACCCTAGCAAAAATGTCGTTATGTTGAAGAGAGAGAAAAATCTTCCATGATATAATTAGATGAATGAATACATGTCAGAAACCAACCCCTTTCAGAGCATACTTTGAGGCCAATTCAAAGGACAGAGAAAGGAGCCACTATCCCCAGGACACCCTGAAAGAGAAATTAATAAAAGCACTAAAAGCAGAAGTAACAACCAAGCCCAAAACCACAACATGGATATAAGTGTGACCAAGGAAGAGCAAACACATCTATCATTACTAACCTAAATATTAATGGGATGGGGCTTGAGAGGTGCCTAGCGGTTAAGAGCGCCGGACCGCTCTTCAGAGTGACCCGGGTTCGCTCCCCAGCACCCACTTGGCGGCTGAGAACCGTTACTGAAACTCCAATTCCAGGAGAAACTCCGCTCCAGGGGACTCCGACGCCCCTTCTGACCTCTGTGGCATTGGCACGTCACGGGTTCACAGCCTGCATGCAGGACAGTACATTCGTACACATTACAGAAATAAAAAATTATAAAAAAATTAAAATAATATATTAATGGAAACTAAACTCTCCAATCAAAAGGCATAGACTGTGGACGAATTGGATAGGAACAGAACCCATCTTTTTCATATGCTGAGTCTACCAAGAGAAATGCATTTACCTTCAAGGATAGCGCACCACCTTAAATGCTGGAAAACAAAACATTCCAAGCAAATGGGTACCAAAAAAAGAAAGCAGGTGCTTACTATTTCAATATCAGACAAAAATAGACTTCAAAGTAAAAGAGGAATCTGAAGAGACAAGAAGGCCTTTTTATCAACAGACAATTGACCGTGAAGATTTCACAATCACGAATTTATATGCACACCAACTCTGGTGACACTTATAAAGACCAATCCAGGAACTCATAGGCTACAAATAGTACACCGCAAATAATCATAACTAATAGTGGGGTACTTCAATATCCCAGCTGAGCCTTTGGACATAGCAACAGACAAAGAATAAACAGAGCGACACTGAAAGCCTGAATGAATACACTTTACACCACAATGGACTCACGGACATCAACCATTCCACCTAATACAGAAGAATACATTTCTACTCATCACCCCACGGAACATTCTTCAAAAACTACACATACTGGACACAGAAGAAACCTCCAACAATAAAAAAGATCGAAATAATTCTCATGCATTCTATCAGACTCACCGACCTCAATAAAGCTCCATTATCAACCAAAAGGATAAGCCCTATTACACAAAACACACTATCAACAAAACAAATACACACGCCTCTGGAATAATGGTGGGTTCAGGAAGACGATAAAGAAGAAGAATAAAAATTCTGAACTGAAGACAATGATAATAAACACATTAACACCTATGAGTTACTTCAAAGAACAGTCCTACAGGGTAATTTATAGCCCTAGGTTTGCCTACTTAGAAAACCGGACAGAGAGCACAAGTGAACAATCAACACTACAGCTTAAAAAGCACTTGAGAGACAAACACAGATGAACCCTAAATGCAACCAGACGGAAGAAATAACATAAAATCAGAGCAGAAATCAATGAAATAGAAACAAATTATCAAAGAATAAAAAAAAAAACATAGAATCCAAAGTTGGTGCTTTGAGAGAATAAACAAGATAGACCAGACTCTAAAATTTTTCCCAGTTAACCAAAAGAATGAAGAGAAAACAACTCCCAATCAATACAATCGTGATGTGGAAAAGGGAAAAATATCACAAAGGCAATGATGAAAGATTTCCCCATATAATACTTCAAAACCCTATACTCACTTTGAAAAAACCTCAGAAGAAATGGTTAAATATCTGAAATCCTGGGATCACCAAAGCTCACACAAGAAGAGATGACAGCTTAAAAGCTCCCATAATATATGAAGATATGGAAAATTGTCCTAAGCGAGGCGGCGGATCTTTGTGAGTTCAACCTGGTCTTACGCGTGAGTTCCAGGACAGCTGGGTACAGGGAGACCCTGTCTCGAAAAATACCAAAAAAAAAAAAAAACAAAAATAAACAATAAAAAAAGCCCAGGCCAGATGTTTATGGCAGAATCTATAAAACATTTCAAAAAGGACTTACCATACACATTATCACTCAATTGTTTAGAAGGATACCAAACGGGGCGACTTCTCCCAAATTCCTCTATGAAGCTCACACTCAATACAAAACCAGGCAAGATACAACCAAACGGAGGAAACTATAGAACCCATCTCCCTAATGAACACAGATACGGCAAAACTTCTAAAAGAGGATATTTGCAAATGACATACAGACCCACACTAAAGAAGATATCCATGCTGATCCAAGTTGGATTATACCAAGATACAGGGATGGTTCAAATACACAACATAATAATTAATTTAAAATCAAAGATAACATGGACTGAAAGACAAAAAACTCACAAGATATTCAATTGACGCGGGAAAAAGCCTTTGACAACAATCCAGCATCTCTCTCATGTTCACAAGTCCTAGAGGGAATTGGATTGGCAGGGCTCAATCCTCAATGTAATCAAAGCCCATATACAGGAAACCCACAGCCAACATTATCCTAAATGTGAATGACAGAAGCATCTTCCTTTAAGTTAGGAAACTGGCAAGGTGCCCCCTGTCACCACTCTTTTTCAATATGTGCTTGAAACACTTGATTGATGGGAATCAGGCAAAAAAAAAGGAAATTAAGAAATACTATTGGACAAGAGGAAGTCAGCATCCTTTTGCTGATGATATGATTGTCTAACCTAAGGGATGCTTAAAAAATTCCACCAGAGAAATCTAGAAACAATTAGAGTTCAGTAATCGTGGCAGGATACAAAAATTAACCTAGAATCAGTAGCCTTTCTTTACACCAACAACAAGCAACTGAAGAAGGAATTCAAGGAGAACTCCCACACCACAATAGCCTCAAAAACATTAAAAACCTGGAACAAACCTAACCAAAGGACACCAAAGTCTCTACAACAAAACTTTTTAAACCCCCGAAGAAGGAAATTGAAGAAGAATCAGAATGATAGACAATCCTGGATTGGAAAATTAATATAGTAAAAATGTCATTCTACCCAAACTCTTGTTATATTTAATGCAATCCCAATTTAAAATCCCCAAGAGTTTCTTCACTAGGCTTGGAAAAAAAAAAGTCCTAAACTTTCATTTAAACAACAAAAAGACCCCGAAAGCCAAAAACGACCCTGAGTGAAAAGGCAATACAGGGGGAATCTCTATACCAGACTTCAAAACATATACTACAGGTCATAGTCATAAAAACAGCTTGGTACTGCATCAAAAAACGGACTTGTAACCAATGGAACAAAATTGAAGATCCAAATCTTGAACAACTACAATTTCAGCTCCCTCATACTTTACAAGGGGCCAAAAGGACACATAGGAAAGACAGCATCTTCAGTAATGGTGTTGGCAAAAAACTTGATCACACTTGTAGAAGAATGAAATTAAAACCCTACCTCTCACCCTGTACAAAAGTCAACTCCAGATGGATCAAAGACCTCAACCTGAAACCCAAAACTCTGAAGGCAATAGAAGAAAAAAAAAAAAAAACTCAAGACATAGGCGTAGGAAGACTTTCTAAATCAGGCAGCAGCTGTCGAAGGCTTAGGTTAACAATTGACAAATGGAACTCATTTCACTTTCAAAGCTTCTGTTCATCAAGAAACTACTCAAGGAGTGAAGGAAAACCCCACAGAGTGGGGGAAACCTTCACTGCAGGTACATCTGACAAAGCATTGATTTCCAGAATATACAAACTACTCAAAAAACAAAGAAGAAGCAAACAAATGACCCACTCAATAGTGGACCAAAGACCTGAACATAATAATAATTAAGGATGCAAATTAAAACCACTTTAAGATATCACTTATCCAACAGAATCGGCTGATCAAGAAAACAAATGATACCAGTGTAGCGGGTTGTGGGGAAAGAGGAACACTCATTCCACTGCTGGTTGGAATGTAAACTCATACAGCCACTGGTGGAAAGCAGTGTGGAGAAACCCTTGGAAGACTTGGAATAAACTTGCCACCTGACCCAGCGATACCACTCTTGGGTATTTACCCACAAGACTCACCTTACCACAGAGATACCTGCAAGCCATGTTATTGCGCTCTCTTCACATAGCAAGGAGCTAGAACCAACCCAAGTGCCCCTAAACTGATGAGAGGTAGATAGAGAAAATGTGGTTATCTCACACAATGAGCTCTATGCAGTGTAAGAAAGATGGACATCCTAACTTTGCAGGTAAATGGTGAAGCTAGAAGATATCATGCTGAGTGAAGTAACCACGTCCCAGAAAAAAACAACAAATGATTCCCTCATCTGTGGATGCTAGCACCAATTACCTAATTGTATGGCAAACTGAGCAACGTCAAAGTGATCTGAATACAACTGTGCTCTTATATTGTACAATCCCTTAAAAAAATAAAGAAAAAAAGTATAACTAAAATAAAATAATTGATAATTATATAAAACAAACAAACAAACAAACACTGGTGAGGCAGAGTCACCTACCAGCCAAACACCCACCAGGTCCAGAGAAAGGAGGCAGCACGGTGCCTGGGGAATAGGTAAGCACAGCACCAGATAGGCTCATTAAGGCCCTGGGCCTGGCCTGGTGCCTGCCAGCCAGCCATACCTGACCCAGCATGCAGTGGTGGGGTGTAATCACCCAGCCAGCTGGACACCCACCAGGTCCAGAGGGCACAGGCAAACCAGCACCCCCAACTCTCTTGAGCTACAGTGAGGGAATCCCATTATGAACAGCTGTAGCAACACCGGAGCACAAAATCAGGTGGACACTCAGCAGGGAACCGACCTGATTGTTACCTCCAGATTTCCAGAAAGCCTCCAGATCCAAAAGGAAAAAAAAAAAAAACAAAAAAAAAAAAAAGGTCAGGCATTTAAGGTCATTTTTGTTACAAAGCAAGTTCAAAGCTAGCCTCAGCTATATGAAACCCTGCTCAAAAAAAAAAAGAAAATTGGTATTTTTAAGATAAGTATCATATATATCATGTAGCCCAGGGTTAGCCTTGAACTCGCTAATGAACTTGACCTCCTAATCCTCCAGTTTTCATATCAGCTATACAGTGAGTCTGAGACCAGGCTGGTTTGAAGCTAGCCTGGGACATGTCAGATCTTGTTTTAAAAAAAAAGAAAAGGAAAAAGCCAGGTGTGGTGGCGCAGGCCTTTAATCCTAGCACTTGGGAGGCAGAGGCAGGCGGATCTCTGTGAGTTCAAGGCCAGCCTGGTCTACAGAGTGAGTTCCAGGACAGCCAGAGCTACAGGGAGACCCTATCTTAAAAAGATCAAAAAGACCAAAAAAAGAAAAGGGAGAGCCAAGGGTGGTGGCAAAGGCCTTAAATCCCAGCACTCAGGAAGCAGGCAGATCTCTGTAAGATTGAGGCCAACCTTCTCTCCATAGTGAATTCCAGACCAACTGTGAGATTCAGACCCTGTCTCAAATCACACCACACAAAAAAAAAAAAAAAAAAAAAAAAAAAAAAGCTGGGGGGAACCATCAAGAAAAAGGAAGAAGAACTGGAAAGAATGTAGGGAGAAAATGGAGAAGAGCACTGTAAAATGCTGTTTTCAGGACATGACATGGCTGTTATACTCATGAATACACAGCAACTGTGACTAACCTGACAAGATCAAGGCTGTCAAAATTCAAGCACGGATTGGGGAGGGGCAACATACATAAGCAGCCATACCATTATCTAATGAATACCACTAAACTTTAACATCATATTTCATGGTACCTGCCACCTCTATGCTTTCAGTTGATGAACAGAGTTTGAAACATTATTGTTTTATCTATATCCATCCTAAATTGTGTTTTATTTTAATAATCCTAATTCAAAGAGTATTATGCTTGTAAAGTATCCTGAAATTTCTCTTGTTCATTGTGTTTCTATCACTAACCTTATGATTTAGGAATTAAGTCTTTGCTGGGAAAAGAATTTTCTTGATACTGTAGTTTGACATTTTTATTTTCTAGGAGATACATATGGACATACTGACAGATGAAGGAGCAACTTCCATAAAAGGAGGTGTGTTTCACAATCTCTACCAAGACTTGCCTATACTCTAATAATTTAAAATTTATTTAATACCTTTAGAAAGTTAGACTAAGTCAGATTACTATTATCCTTTGTTTATTGTTTTCTTCTAAATATAAGTTTAGAATGTGCATGATCAGTTATTCTAAATGGCACTCCAAAAGTATCTTACCTCTGCAAATATTTGGAGTAGTTTGTTTACTTGAGCAAAGGTCTGTGGAAGAATGCCATCATAATTTGACCTTGTACTGAAGGCATGTAATAAACTTTTAGAATCTTGAAGTAGGAATTTAACTGTTGTAAAATCCACTGCATTATTAGCTGGTAAGATAAGAAAGAAAAATAAGCAAGAATAAGCAAACAACACAAAAATTACTTTAGAACACTAATATTAATTTTGAAATTAAAGAAGTATATACATTTACATCTATATGTCACACCTAATTTAACCTGGTATAAAAACAACAATTGAGCACAGTTAATTATAAAGTCCTTCAACAGAGCTAAAGAGATGAGTCAGCATTTAAAGAACACTGGTTACTCTTGCAGAGCACTGGGTATGGTTCCCAGCACCCATATGGTAACTAACAACTGTCAGTAGCTCCAGTTCCAGGGGATTTGACAGCCTCTTTTGCGTGCACAGCATCGCACACATGTGCCAGCAAAACATTCATGCACACGAAATTAAAATAAATAATTAAGGCTGGGCATGGTGGCGCATGCTTGTAATCCCAGCACTTGGGAGGCACAGATAGGCAAATCTCTGTGAGTTCAAGGTCAGCCTGGTCTACATAGTGAGTTCCAGGACAGTTGTGGCTACAGGAAGACCCTCTCTCAAAAAAACCAACAGCAACAATGAAAAATAAATAATTAAAAAACAAAATCTTTAATTAAAAACAAAGTCCTTCAATTTGACTCTAGTATTCTGTTTTCACATTCTAGTAATTCCTGGAACATTGTTGACTTCAAAGGAAAATGAGAGAATATTACATTCTTCAGCTTGAAGAAAAGTCCATACACAGAGTTTTCAAAGCTGAAGTTGTCTCCCATTCAGATCACTATTATAAAGGCAAAACCTCCTGTAACTCCAGCTCCAAGGGATCCAGTGCTACCTTCTGGTCTCTTTAGGCAATTGCACTCAGGTGTACATACATCTACAGAGACACATTTAAAAATAAATCTTAAGAAAATACAAAAACTGTTCCACATGTCTAGTAAAAACATGTTTCAAAGACATGTATAAATGGTTGAAATGGTTGTTACAAGCTCCTTATAAATAACTGTCATTAAAGCCAGTAAGTTACAGGCCAACCTAGGCTGAGTGAGATTGTATCATTAAAAAAAAAAAAAAAAAAAAACTAATTGGAACTTCCAACAATATTTATTCAATATCTACCACAGATAATATGTAAGGGACTGTATCTTAATTATATAGCTGATGCTGTGTTAAAATAGCCTGACCAAAAGCAACATAGGGGGAGGAAGGGGTTTATTCAACTTACAATTCCAAGTTATAGTCCATTCTTGCAAAGAAGTCAAGGCAAAAATTTAAAGCATCATATCCATAGTCAAGTAGAGAAAGACAAATGCACCAAATGCACCGTTACATGCTTGTTTGTTGCTTGGTACTCAGCTACCTTTCTCTACTTTTACACAGTTCAAGGCCCAACATGGAATGGTGCTGCCCACAATGAGCTAGGTCAATTAACAAACAAACAAGACAACCCCCGTCAGACAACCACAGGCCAACCTGACCTAGATAATTCCACAATTGAAGCTGTTTTCCCAGGTGATTCTAAGTTGTGGCAAGTTGACAAGCTGACAAGAAGCTTCAAATTTCCTGGAAGTGGTGGGTTAAAACTTTGAAACACACGCCAGTCATGGTGCCACATGCCTTTAGTCCCAGCATTTGAGAGGCAAAGGCAGGCTGATCTTTGTAGAGCAAGACCAGGCTGTGTACTATCTCAAAAAAAAAAAAAAAAGAGGAACTTTAAATAATTTTTTTTTCCTTTTTCTGTGTGTATGAATCTGTATGCATGTTTTTTTTGTGTGTGTGTGTGTGTGTGTGTGTGTGTGTGTGTGTGTGTGGTATGTGTGAATGTGTATGCATGTTTGCATGTGTGGAGGCCTGAGACTGATGTCAGGAATTACCCTTGATAAGTCTTTCACCTTATTCACTGAGGGAGAGTCTCTCAATCAAACCCAGAGCTTGCCAATATGGCCAGTTTGCTCTGGGAATCTGGTGTCTGTCTGCCTTCTGAGGTTGGAATTAACAGTTGGCCCATCACTTATTTTCAGACTCTGTAATTACTGTATATGGGTGGAAAGTATGTATCCATATTTTAGAGTAATATAAAATTAAAGAAGGAAAATGTGAATTCCTAAAACATAAAAAAATAAGAGAAAGATGCAGGACAGTTATGGCAGAATGCATGATCTGGGGTAGGATGGGAAGAAGGGAAAGTGGAATATGTTTAAATTGAACTGAAAAATGATGTATGAAATACACAAAACATCAATAAAAGCATTATATATATAAAAAGAATTAACAGTTGGGCTGCTACACTCATTTGGCAATTACTTGAGTTCTGGGGATCTGAACTCTAGTCCTCACACTTGGACTGCAAGTGCTTTAATTGCTGAGCCACTTTCCCCAGCCCCAGAAATAGATTTCAGAGTATACACCTTTAAAAATTATATATTCATAATGTCTACAAACATTAAGTGATATCATTTATAGTCATGATTGCTGAGAATCACATATGGGTACTGTACAGAAGCGCTTGCCTGAGAATACATGAATACAGGCTAGTGTCTGATGTTGCTATGTCTTCCTCAATCATTTCTCCAAGTTGCTTTTTGAAACAGGGTCTCTCACTGAACCTGGAGCTTTGACCAAACTAGTTCATCAGCAAGTCCCTGGAATCTATCTGACTCTATTTCCCAAGTGCTTGAATTACAGCACATTACCATGCCCAGCTTTTACATGGGTTCTAAGTATCTGAACCCATGGCATTCACTTACACAGCAAGCACTCTACCTACTAAGCAATCTCTCCAGCGCCTATTTTTGGATTTTTGAGACCTGGTTTCATATAGGCTGGGCTTGCACTCACTTTATGGCTGAGGCTGGCCTTAGCTTCTGGTCCTCCTGCCTCCATCCCCAAGTGTTGTGATTATGCTACTACACCCATCTTGACCTAATACTTTAGTTTTTTATTTTTGTTCTTTCTTATTTTATTATTTTTATGTGTATGAGTGTACTGCCTGCATGTATATAAGTATACCAGTGTTGTGCAATGTCTTTGAAGGTCAGAAAAAGGCATCTGATTCCCCTAGAGTTGGAGTTATATATAGTTGTTAGCTGCCATGTGGGTACTGGGAATCAAACCTGGATCTTCTGGAAGAGGAGCCAGTGTTCTTAACCACTGAGCCATCCATCTCTCCAGCCCCCTGACCCAATACTTTAATATACCACTGTGAAAGGAAAAAATAAATAAAAGATTCATACCTTTAGAGAGATTTTCATACAGGCTCTCAATAGTTAAAAGCAACTTCTTTTCTACAACTAATCCAAATACAGCCAACCAATGCTTCCTAAAGCACTGTAATAAATGTATTAGAGTCCATGGTGGTTTCAAATACAACACCTAAAAAGCATTAAAAAAATTATCATTTACTGATTTATTTTTCCTATTATTAAAACTTACCTATGTAGGAATTCCTACATCTATTCTTCATGAAAATACAGTTTACTTGAATTCTTTTTAAAGTAAAATATGTTTTATTAAAAATTAATCATAATTCAAAAATAATTCTATTATAAATTGCTTTTGTAAAATTCCTATTAACCTAACTACAAGTTTTATAACTTGTAGTACAAAAACAAAGCACAATTCTAATTAGAAAAATTGCACAATTTTAACCAGAAAGGTCCCTCAGTCTACTTCTATATAGTAATTTTCTTCCCTTCCCCTTCCCCTCTCCTTCCCCTCCCCTTCCCCTTCCCTTCCCTTCCCTCTTTCTTTCCTTTCCTTCTTTCCTTTCCTTCCTTCTTTCCTTATTTTTTTAAAAATTTATTTTTATTTTATGAGTATATGAGTGTATTATCTACATGTGTGCAAGTGCACCTGTGTTGTGCAGTGTAAACATAGTCAGAAAGAGGAGTTGGATTCCCCTGGAACTGGCATTAAGATAGTTGTCAGCCACCATGTGGGTGCTGGGAATCAAACCTGGGTCTTCTGCAAGAGCAATCAGTGCTCTTAACCACTGAGCCATCTCTTTAGCTCCTCTACATGGTAATTTTCATAAGGAAAACAACAATCTAAGTATTTCATATGATCTATGGGGAAATCTATACAGAAAAAAAGACATCAAATATAGTTGTCATTTTCTGTACTCTTACAAAGGCATATTTATAGTTAATGATATCTTAGTTTAGAAAGATGTCAAGGCGCTGGTGCCAGGCACGGTGGTGCACGTCTGTAATCCCAGCACTCAGGAGGCAGAGGCAGGCAGATCTCTGTGAGTCCAAGGCCAGCCTGGCCTACAGAGTGAGCTCCAGGCCAGCTGGAACTAAAGGGAGACCCCTGTCTCAAAAAGAAAAAAAAAAAAAAAGGAAAGATGTCAAGGGGGCTGGAGAAATGACTCAGTGGTTAAGAGCACTGGCTGCTCTTGCAGAGGACCTGGGTTCAATTCCCAGCACCTACATGGTAGCTAACAATGGTCTACAACTCCAGGTCCTGGGAAATCCAACACCCTATTCTGACCTTCAGTCACTGGACAACACAAGTGCACTTACATACATACAGGCAATAAACTCATACACAAAATAAAAATCATAAATAAAGATGTCAGACATTTTTTCTGAATCATTCAAATTTCTATGAAATATCTGATTTATAGCACCCTCCTAAAATATTCTGATCATTCTTCATTATTCTTGGTCCAACATTTGATAATAAAATTAAGTAGCAAACATATTACACTGGCAAGTTTTAGAATCACACTTAATAGCTAGAATAAAGATAAAAGCAAGAATTGATGGGCTATGTTTTTCCTCTATATAACTGTGAATATAAAACCAGCATTAAACTGAGTTTTTAAGATCATTCTTGCTAAATTTAGCAGTTTAGTTAACTGAAAAGATATTAGTCTAAAGAAAAATTCAAAATATCTTGTTAATACAATCAATTTTTACTCTTATATTTACACGGCATAAGCCAAATACACAGACATTCTGATCGAATTAAATGAGCAAAATATTTATGGTTTATTTGGTTGGTTGGTTGAATGGTTTTGAGACAGGGTCTAACATATCCCAGGCTAGCCTCAAACTTGCTACTATGTAGCCAAGGATGATCTTGAACTGATCACCTTTTGTATACAGGCATTAGAGGCATGTGCCAAAACATGGTTTATGCAGTATTGGGGATGGAACTTGTGGCCTCACAGCATAATAGGCAAGCACTTTATCAACTGAGCTATATCTCTAGCCCCTACAAAAGGTTTTTATGGACTCAATTTAAGTTCCAGGTCAGTATATCAAATATCCACAGTAGTTGCACAAAAAATGTTAAGGAAAAAAAAAAAAACAAAAAAAACTTCTTTTACAGCCCCTCCCACTCTCCAAGTTCTTTCTCATTTTTCCTTAATAAATTCTACTTTCAGCTGGGCATGGTGGCGCATGCCTTTAATACTAGCCCTTGGGAGGCAGAGGCAGGCAGATCTCTGTGAGTTCAAGGCAGCCTGGTCTACAGAGTGAGTTCCAGGACAGCTGGGACTATAGGGAGACCCTGTCTCAAAAAATAAATAAATAAAAATAAATAAATTCTACTTTAACTCTGCTCAAAATAAATAAATAATACTATATAGTACTAACCTTTATGAAAGGTACATCATATAATCATCAAAAAGTTATTACAGGGCTGACAAGATGATTCAGCATGTTAAGGCACTTGCCACCAGGCTTGAAACCCTGAGTTGAATCCCCAGGACCCACATAGGAGAAAACTGACTCCTACTAGCTGTCCTCTGACCTTCACACAGGAACACCTTTTTTATTTATTTATTTTTTTTGGTCTTTTTGAGACAGGGTCTCCCTGTAGACCACACTGTCCTGGATTTCACTCTGTAGACCAGGCTGGCCTCAAACTTACAAAGATCCACCTGCCTCTGCCTCTCAGGTGCTAGGATTAAAGACATGTGCCACCACACCCAGCCACACAGGAACACCTTTGCAAGCACATACCTACATGTATAAACACTCCCAATCTCTCAATCAATCAATCAATCAATCGACAGACAGATTAGATAGATAGATAGATAGATAGATAGATAGATAGATAGATAGATAGATAGATATAGATAAATGTAACTTTAAATTTTTGTAAAGTTATTTTTAAAACTTGGAAAAATGTGATATGGATTACTATGAAGCTTTTTAATTTACATGAATCTCTAACAAATCTTTTGTAACAAATTTTCAACTAATATAATTAACTAAGTACCTCCATCCAAAGGTTTCCAAAGGCAATTTTCATTTCTGTTTCTAATATTGTAGATAAAGCTGTTCCAAGAGATTTTTCAAGATCACATACAATGTGTTCAAGTAGAATGGACAGTCCAGAATTTGCAGATTCTTCTTTACAGGTCTCTCTTACAGATGTTTCTTTAAAACAAAGTTACAGACTTTACTTAAGGAGTTTTTGGGGTTTTGTTATTTTGAGACAGGATCTGATGTAACCAGATGGCCCTCAAACTTACTATGTAGCTGAGGATGACCCTGAAGTTCTGAAACTGTTGTCTCTATTCCCCAGTGTAGGGATTTCAGGGATGCAGGACCCATGACAGGTTTATATGGGACTAGAAATCAAACACAGGGCTAGGGCTGTGTGCATAGTAGAAAAGCATTTCACCAACCAAGCTATATCTCTAGGTCCTATTTAGGATATTTGATGAAAAAAGAAACTAAAATATTTTTATCCAAATGGAAATATTTTTAAAATCATGTTATTTTACCTAAATTAATTTTTCCCATTTTCAAAAATTAGTTTCAAAAATGCCTTGGACTTATTAAGCCTAGGCTGGGTATGGTGGCCGCATACCATTGATCCCAGTACTCAGAAGGCAGAAGCAGCTAGATTACTGTAAGATCAAGGCCAGTCAGATCCACATAATGAATTCCAGGCCAACTGGGGCTTATAGGGAGATCCTGTCTCAAAAGAGAAAAACCTATAAAAAATTAAAAGTAAATCAATAAAATTTTAAAGTTTAAGGATTATACATCAAAATAGGTTTTCTTCTAACAATCATATATCCATGCCATTATCTTTTAAAATAAGCTTTTACTGGGCTGGAGAGATGGTACAACAGTTAAGAGCACTGTCTGCTCTTGCGGAGGACCTGGGTATAGTTCCCAACACCCACATGGAAGGTCAAAACTATCTGTAATTCCAGCTCCAGGAGATCCAAAGCCGTCTTTTGGCCTCTGTGGGCACTGGCACACACACAGCATATAGTCATAGACACACACGTACATGTAAGCAAAAACAAAACATTTTTTTAAAATATTTTTATTTTACATGTATGAGTGTCTTGCCTACATGTATGTAAGTGCACCAGTGTCATGCAATGCCCTTGGAGGTCAGAAGAGGGCATTGGATCCCCTGGTATCTGAGTTAAGGATGGTTTTTAGTTTCCGTGTAGGTGCTGGGAATCGAACCTGGGTCCTCTGCAAGAGCAGCCAGTGCTCTTAACTGTTGACTATCTCTCCAGCCCCCCAAACAAAATATTTATTTTATTTTATTTTATTTTTATTTATGTGTATGAATGTATTGTCTGCATGTAGGTCTGTGCACCCATGTCATGCAATGCCACGGAGGTCAGAAGAGGGCTACGGATTCCCCTAGAACTGGAGTTCTCCTGGAATTGGAGTTACAGACGGTTCTCAGCTGCCATGTGGGCGCTGGGGATCGCAACCGGGTGTTCTGCAAGAGCAGTCAGCTCTCTTAACTGCTAGGCTATCTCTCCAGCCCAAAATATTTTTTAATAATTGGCAGACTGAAAGTACGCTACTACTGAAAAATCATAAAATAAAATATCCTGTTATTTCTCCCAAATGTCATTTTAAGTATAATGACAAAAGATGTGTTATAGCCAGGCATGGTGGTGCATGCCTTTAATCCCAGCACTTGGGAGGCAGAGGAAGATGACAGATCTCTGTGAGTTCAAACAAGCCTAGTGTGTACATAGTGAGTTCCAAGACATCTGGGGGCTACAATGAAACCCTGTCTCAAAAAAAGACAAAAAAAAAAAAGTGTTATTCTCAAAAAAAAAAGAAAATAAGCACTATGTATGAATACATTGCATTTATACAATTGCCTATAAAAAGTTGTGCTGGATAGCTTTAGTGTCAACTTGACACACCTAGTTGATGGAACTTCAGTTGGAGAATTACCTCCATTAGACTGGCCTATGGCCATGTCGGTAGGGCACCTTCTTGACTGTTGAGTGATGTGGGAGGGCCCAGCCCACTGTGGGTGGTGCCACCCCTGGGCAGATGGTCCTGCTTGTATAAGAAAGCAGAAATGAGCATGGCCAGAGGACCAAACCATTAAGCCGTGTTTCTCCATGGCCTGTGCTTTAGCTCCTGCCTCTAGGTTCCTGCCCTGGGTTCCCTTAATGAGGAAATGTGACCTGGGAGATGTGAGCTAAATAAATCCTTTCCTCCCCAAGTTGGTATTGGTCAGAGTGTCTTGTCACAGCAATTGAAGGCAAACTAGAACAAATGTATATCTTATATTTTAAATCTCAACTTCTAAATTGAAATTATTTTCCCTACAGAGGGGAAAGTTGGGATGTTTTGCTGGATAGTTTTTGTCTACTTGACACAGACTAAAGTCACCTGGGAAGAAGGAATCTCAAATAAAGAACTGCCTCCATTGGACTGGCCTGTGGCCATGTGTCTGGGACATGTTCTTGACTGCTGTTTGATATGCAGGGCCTTCCCTAGGTAGGTGGGCTGAGGCTGTATAAGACATGAAGATGAGCAAGCCAGTAAGCAACATTCCTCCAAGGTCTCTGTTTCATTTCCTGTCTCCAGGTTGCTGCCTTTGAGTTTCTGCCCTGATTTCACTCAGTGATGAACTCTGATCTGGGAGATGTAAGATGAAATAAACCATTCCCTCCTTAATAGCTTTTGGTCATGGTGTTTGTCACAGCAACAGAAAAAGTAACTAGAACAGATATATTAATAAATAATGTCATGTTGGTTCTGGAGAGATGGCTCAGCAGTTAAGAGCATCTGACGTTCTTGCAGAGGACCCTGATTTGATTCCAACCACAACAGCAGGCTAACAACTATCTGTAACTCTGATTCCAGGGGAAATCTGATGCCCTCTTCTGACCTCTGTGGGCATTATACAACATGAGAGCACGTCCCATGCAGGCAATATACTCATCACATAAAAAATAATAAAACTGTCTTAGAAAATAAATAAGCCAGGTATGGTAGCACATGCCTTGAATCCCAGCACTTGAATTTACCTCCCAAGTGTTGGCATTAAAGGCATGTGCCACCACATCCGGCTATGCGCCACCACACCCGGCGAGTTACTATTGTCTTAAATGTACAAGAGGAACATTTACAAAAATATTAGTGCATAAGATATATTTCTAATTACTCACAGTGAAAATATTACCTGCTTTCAACTGTTGCTTAGAAATACAAGGCTGATGCTGACGAGACATATCTGTGTTCAGAGACAAGTTTAATAGCTCTGCATTCAATTCTTCTTTACTGAGCGACATCACACTACTTATTAGGCCTTTACTTCTTAAATTTCTATCATCCCTAAGAGTGAGGTTATCGGGGAAAAAAAAAACATAGTTTCTGTAAGAGAAAATATTTGACAATTCAAAACATATGGGATCTACTCAAAGGTTGATAATTATCTGCATAAATATCAAGAATGGTTAAAAAGTTTGAACTGGATGTGATGGTGCACACCTTTAATTCCAGCACTCAGGCAGGGGCAGGCAGATCTCTGTGAGATCTGAGGCCAACCTGGTCTATATAGCAAGTTGTAGGCCAGCTCGGGCCACAAGAAGACCCTATCTCAGAAAACAAAACAAATATTCAAAAAAATTTTTAATGAACTTGATATAAGAACTAAGAATTTATATAGAGACAGGGATGGAGAAATGGCTCACTGGTTAAGAGCACTGGCTGTTCTTGCAGAGGACCCAGGTTCAGTTCCCAGCACCCATATGGTGGCTAACAACCACCTATAACATCAGTTCCAGGGGATCGAACACTCTCTTCTAACTTCTGAGGGCAATGCACAACACAGGTGCACTTACACACATGCAAGCAATACACTCATACACATATAGTGATAAAAAAAAATTAAGAAAAATTCACCAGCCAGTCGTGGTGGCACACAGCTTTAATCCCAGCACTCGGGAGGCAGAGGCAGGTGGATCTTTGTGAGTTCAAGGCCAGCCTGGTCTACATAGTGAGTTCCAGGACAGCTGGGGCTACAAGGAGACCTTGTCTCAAAAATGCTAAAACAAACAAACAGCCCCAGCCCAGCGTGGTGGCTCATGCCTTTAATCCTAGCACTTGGGAGGCAGAGGCAGGTGGATCTCTGTGAGTTCAAGGCCACCCTGATCTACAACAGAGTGAGTTCCAGGACAGCCAGAACTACAGGGAGACCCTGTCTCAAAAAAGACCAAAAAAAGAATAATAATTCACACAGAGTGGGTACTTTTCCTGCTCCTACAGAGGACCAGAGCTTGGCCCAAAGCACCCATATCAGGCAGTTCACATCCACCTCCTCCAAGAGATCTGATGCCCTCTTCTGGTCTTGCTGAGCACACACACACATGTGGCGTGCACGCGCGCGCGCATGCGGCTCGCGCACACACACACACACATACACCCAAGGGGGCTAGAGAGGTAGCTCAGTGGTTAAGAGCACTAGTTGTTCTTGTAGAATACCAGGTCCCTTTCCAAGCACCTACATGGCAGCTAAGAACCATCTGTATGGTTAACAGTTGAATGTAATTCCAAGGAATATGATACCCTCTTCTGGCCTCTGTGGGCATTACATACAGTGGTGCACTTATATACATTCAGGCAAAATGCATTAGTCATAAAATAAAAATAGATGCCCAGTCCTAAGGGACATATCTACAATGTAACCTCTACACCTAAGGGTCAAGGAACCTAGGGGAACAGGGGGCAGAAAGAATATTAATGCATCCCCAACTCTTATCAGAGAAGTTTCCTCATGCAACAGATGGTGACTAAAAGACACAACTGGCCAAAGTGCAGAGAATAAGACTGCAGAGTGCCTATCCTTAAATGGGACACCTGTATAAAAGCTCTGCTACCCAAGGTTCAAGAACCATTATGGAAGAGGAAGTAGAAAGGTTGTAAGAGATAGAGGTAGTAGATGACCACAAGAAAACAGTTTTCCAGACAGCTGGGAAGTTAGTCATAGGAACTTACAGCAATGCACAGCATGCACTAGAGCCACGCAAGCTCAAGCCTGATAAAATTCCATCACAGAAGTAGGGAAGTGGATAAGAAGCCTCAACCTTAGCTGAGGAACTATTAGCAACTGGTAACGACTGGGAGAGGGAGAGGTAGTTTTCTTTAAAGGAGTAATACCAGATAGGTTAACCAGGCTCCAGTGGAAGGACATCAAAGGACACTAGAGATGAAAATTTAACTCAAGAGGCCTTAACATATGACATGAAATCCAGCAAGGCTATAAAGAGTGCAGGTATGGAAGGGGTTCTAAATGTGATCAAAATATATGAAATTTGAAAAAAAATGAACATTTTTAAATAAAATGAACATTTTTAAATAAAAACAAATAAAAAGAATTTATATACAGTAAAGTCATATGTGAACTTTGGGGAATAATTATTATCATTTACTCAATGTTTCTCTGATATCAGCCATCACTATAAGAGCTTTACATATGTGAACCTATTTAACCCTCCCAATAAACCTGAAGTAAAGTGGTATACTACATTTTTAAATTTTATGTGTATGAGTATACTGTCTGCATGCATGTAAGTGCACCCATGTTGTACAATGCCCACAGAGGTCAGAAAAAGGGATAGGATCCCATGGAACTGGATACAGATAGTTGTTAGACAACATGTGGGTACTTGGATTCAAACCTGGGTCCTCTGCTCATAAAAGCCAGTGCTCTTAACCACTGAGCAATCTCTCTAGCCCAAGATACTATAATAATTTTATTTTTACTCCACGGAAGGAAAACAGATATATAGAGAGTAAGAAATTCACCCAAAGTTATACCCAGCAAGTAGTAACTGAATTTGAACACAGGAATATGATCATCAAAAAAAAAAAAAAAAAAAAAAAGGAAAGAAAAAAAAAAAAGAAAGCACAGAAAGGCATAATGTAAAATTTATTCAAGGATTACAAACTTACTCAAAAGTAACATTAAGAAAAATAGTGTGAATTTTCTGTTTGCTGAAAGAAGCCAGTATGATTAGAGGCTGAAGACATGACTCAGCTGATAAAAGCGCATATTTGGCATGATGATCAGAGTTCAGATTCCCCAGCACCTATGTAAAAAGCCAAGCATGGAGCTTGGGAGGTAGAGACAGGCAGATCCCTGGGGCTTACTGGCCAGCTACCTATAGTCTAAAAAACTGATGTGCTCTAGGGTCAACAAAAGACCCTGTTTCAAAAAATAAAATGGAGAACAATTAGGGAAGACAATAGATTTCTCTCTAGCTTTAACACACACACACACACACACACACACACACACACACACACACATGGAAGCAAAACATCAGTTTATAGATTATAAAAGCAAGGGTATTATATGTAAAAAACATCCAACTAATTTTCCTATACATGATTATTACAAATTTTGGCTAAAAAAAACAACAACAACAATCTGAAGTCACTAGAGAACAACATGTAGACTGAAGCTAACAGGGAACCTCCACTTAAGACACAGAAACAGCATTTGAGAGATCTACAATTTTCTATGTTTTAGGGTATATGACAATAAAAAGCCAAAAGACTAGGAGGCAGAAGCAGACGGATCTCTGTGAGTTCAAGTCCAGGCTGGTATACACAGCAAGTTCCAGGCCAGCTAGGGTTACAGTGAGACCTTGTCCCAATAAATAAATAGATAGATAGATAGATAGATAGATAGATAGATAGATAGATAGATAGATAGATAGATAGATAGATAGATGAAGCCAAAAGACTTATGTCACATGAAATTCACGTACACAGCTGATTAGAACATCTAGGAAGATAAGGAGGAAATCAAAGAATCAAAGGAACAGTCTACAGCATAAGAAAAGCCAAAAATCAGCAGCATAGTTCTGCATCCCCTTCCTAAACATACATGCAAATAACACTACCAAGAGACAAAGTAACCAGTAGAACCAGACACAGGACAGAGGTAGTAAAGCTAAATGACAAGGAATTCAAAGTAATTTTGACTCAGACATGGTAGCACATGCCTGTCATACTGGCACTTGGAAGGCTGAGCTACATATGAATTAGATACCACCCTGGGTTATGAGAGAGTCTCTGTTTCAGAAAACAAATTAAAAATAAAAATAAGACTGGGTGTGATCAGTGGTAGAGGCACTTGCCTTGTAGATTCAATCCCTGGTTGCTGCATTAATACTAAACAAAGGAGACCTCAGAAACAGGAGTATTATCAGATGCAAGTAATGTAGAAAGACTGGTTCTCTAAGAAAATCCTATACAATCTTTTTCTGTTGTTCTTTTTGAGACAGGGTCTCCTTGTAGCCCCAGCTGTCCTGGAACTCACTATGTAGAGTAGGTTGACCTTTAACTCACAGAGATTAGCCTACCACTGCTTCTGAGTGCTGGGATTAAAGGTATGTGCCTTCAATATCTTTCTGAACACACATGAACACACACACACACACACACACACACAAAGACTACTGAATGAAAATAAAAATAACACATAAAAATCTGTGGACTATAACTGACAGTGCTTAAAGAGAAATTTATACTAGCTTCAAATAATCTAAGCTTCTATCTTTTCTAAGACTTATTTTTATAATTATTTTTAATTATGTGTATATGTTTAAGTCTATGTATGGTTAGGTTCACAGGAGTGCAGCTGCCCTAGAAGCCAGAGGCATCAGATCCTTCAAGAGCTAGAGTTACAGTCAGTTGTCAGCTGCCTAATATTGGAGTTGGAAACCAAACTGGCAGCTCCAGTCCTCTGCCAAAAATACATGCTCTTTAACCACTGAGCTGAGCCCCTAAGGTTCCATCTTAGGAAACAAGAAAAAAGAAAACAAAGAGACACAAAAGCATTTTCTGAGATGATACAAACATTCCATATACTGAAAGAAATGTGAGCTATGCATATATATATATATATGCATATATATATATATATATTTGTCAACATTTAATAGTTATTAATACCTTTGTGCATTTCAATGTAAATGTTTTCCTTAAATACAATTATATAATCAAGTTGATAGGGATTGGATAGGATAGGGAATAAATAAAGATATAGATGATGGAAAGAATAGCAGAATCTTTTTTTTATTTGGTTTTATTTTATATATATGAATGTTTTGCCTGCACTATGTCAGCACACCACATGAATGCTGAAAAAGGCATCAGACTCCCTGGAACTGGAGATAAGAATGGGTATGAGCCTCCATGTGGTTGCTGAGAACTGAACCCAAACCCTCTAGAAGAGCAGTAAGCGCTCTGAACCACTGAGCCAGCTCACTGGTTGTGGCAAAATCTTAACTGTTCATAGCTGGGTTCAGTTGTCAACTTGACATACCTAAGAAGGACCCTCTATTGGATTAGCCTGCAGTCATGTCTGTGGGGTATTTTTTTTGTCCCCTTTAATATTATATTATTCCAAAATATGCATATGTACACTCCACACATATACCAAAATAACAGAGTCTGAAAATAAACTATAGATTAATTCTAAAACACATTTCGGAGTCACATTTTAACAAGAATGTTGCATGTAGGCAAAAAGAAATATAACTTTAAATTCCCAAGTTACATAGCAAGTTGATGTATGGTTTAATGTACTTTTTTTTCTTTTTGGTCTTTTTGAGACAGTATCCCCCAGCTGTCCTGGAATTCACTATGTAGACCAGGCTGGCCTTGAACTCACAGAGATCTGCCTGCCTCTGCCTCCCAAGTGCTGGGATTACAGGCATGCACCACCACACCTGGCAGTTTAATGTACTTTAAAAGAAGAGATTCTCATAAATCTTACAACTTAGGAAAATAGAGACATAAACTTGGCTGAAACAGCATGTGCTCAAGTTTGGATCTTCAATTTTGTTCCATTGATCTATGGGTCTCTTTCTGTGCCAGTACGAGGCTGGTTTTATGACTATAGCCCTGTAATATAGTTTGAAGTCCAGTAAAGTAATAGCCCCTGCATTACTCTTTTTGCACAGGGTTGCTTTGGCTATCTGGGGCCTTTTGTTTTTCCATATGAATTTTAGGATTTTTTTTCTAAATCAGTGAAGAAAGTTATGGGAATTTTAATTGGGATTGCATTGAATCTACATATTACTTTGGGTAGGATGGTCATGTTTACTATAATTCTTCTTCCAATCCATGAGCATGGGAGGTCCTTCCATCTTCTGGTGTCTTCTTCAAGAATTTAAAATATTCAGCCGGGCGTGGTGGCGCATGCCTTTAATCCTAGCACTTGGGAGGCAGAGGCAGGTGGATCTTTGTGAGTTCAAGGCCAGCCTGGACTACAGCGTGTGTTCTAGGACAGCTNAAAAAAAAAAAAAAAAAAAAAAAAAAGAATTTAAAATATTCATTGTAGAGATCTTTAGTGTCTTTTGGTCAGATTTGTTCCAAGATTTTTTTTTTAGGCTATTGTGAATGTAAAGGTCTTCCTGCATTCCTTCTCCAATTCCTTATTGATGGTATAAAGAAAGGCTACTGACTTTTCTAGATTAATTTTGTAACCTGCCACTTTACTGAAACTGTTCAAGTTTTCTGGTGGAATTTTTGGTGTCCCTTAGGTATACTATCATGTCATCTTGACCCCCTCTCTTTTCCATTAGTACTCCTTTTCTTGTCTTATTGCTCTACCAAGCATTTCAAACAATATATTGAAAAGGAGTAGAGATGGGGGGAGCCTTGTCAGGTTCCTGACTTAAAGGGGAATGTGTCTAATTTTTCCCCATTTAGAACAATGTTGGCTATAGGTTTGTTGTATATGGCTTTAATTATGTTGAGGAATGTTCCCTCCAGTCCAATACCTTCTAGAATGTTAAACATGAAGGTATGTTTAATTTTATGGAACGCCTTTTCTCCATCAATTGAGATGGCCATGTGGTTTTTGTCTTTCAGTCCGTTTATGTGCTTTATGACATTTATTGATTTACGTATGCTGAACTATTTCTGCATCTCTGGTATAAATCCAACTTGGTCATGGTGGATGATCTTTTTGATGTATGCCTATATGCAGTTTGCATGTATTTTGCTGAGAATTTTTGCATCTACATTCATTAAAGAAATGGGTCTATAATTTTCTTTTTTGGTTATATCTTTGCCAAGTTTTGGTATTAGAGTGATTCTGGCTTCATAGAAGGAATCTGGGAGATTTCCCTATTTCTATCCTTTTGAACAATTTGAATAATGATGGTTGTAGGTCCTTTTTAAATGGCTTACAGAATTCTGCCGTAAATCCATCTGGGCCTGGGGGTGGATTTTTTTATTACTGTTTCAATTTCCTCATACATTATGGGTCTGTTTAAGCTATTAATCTCTTCTTAGTTAAGCTTTAGTGGATTCCATGATTTCAGATATTCATCCATTTCGCTTAAGTTTTCAAATTTAATAGAGTATAGGTTTTTAAAGTATTCTCGTATAATGTCTGGATGTTTTCATTATGTGTTGTGATGTTTCCCTTTTCAGCTCTCATTTTGTTGATTTGGAGTTGATCTTTCTTTCCTTTGGTTAATTGGACTAGAGGTCTATCTATCTATCTATCTATCTATCTATCTATCTATCTATCTTGTTTATCCTTTCAAAGAACCAGCTCATGGATTCCTTGATTCTTTGTATGGTTTTTTTGTTTCTATTTTATTGATCTCCACTCTGATTTCTGTTATTTCTACTTGTCTATTGGGTTTGGGATTCATTTGTTGTTGTCTCTCAAGCATTTTTAGTTACAGTGTTAGGTCATTTATTTGTGCTCTTTCTGTTTTTTTAATATAGGCACTTAATGCTATAAATTTCCCTCTTAGGACTGCTTTTAAAGTGTCTCATAGTTTTGTTGTGCTATATTGTCCTTCATTTAATTCCAGGAATACTTATTTATTTTTCCCTTGACCCATTCATTATTAGGAGTGTGTTGTTTAGTCTCCATGAGTTCTTACAGATAGTAGGACTTCTTCTGGTATTGATGTTAAGCTTTATTGCATTGTAGTCTGATAGAATGCATGGAATTATTTCTATTTTTTTGTATTTGTTGAGGCTTGTTCTGTGTCCCAGTATGTGGTTATTTTGCAAAATATTCCACGGGGTGCTGAACAGAAAGCATATTTGGTAGCTTTCAGTATTCTGTCTTTGTTTTGAGCATCTAGTGTTTTTACTATGATATGGCGTTGAGAATTCCTTTTCTAGTATTGTGTATTTGGTGTTCTATGTGCTCCTTGTATTTGTATGGGTATATCTTTCTTTGATTTGGGGAAATTTTTTTCTATAATTCTGTTGAAGATCTGGTGACTACCATTATCCTGGGATTCTTCTCCTTCCTCTATATCTATGATGCATAGGTTTGGTCTTTTCACAGTGTCCTACATTATTCCATTCCTGTGTTTTTAAAAAATTTTCATAATCTTTGCTTGAGCATTCCAGTTTTTCTATGTTATCTTCCAGTCTTGAAATTCTATTTTCTACTTCATTCATTCTGTTACTGAGGCTTTCTCCTATCCCTTCCTTTGGCTGGATGAGTGATTTCCTTTTTCATTTCAGCCTGATTTTTCTTCAGTATTTCCATATCATCCCGAAGTTTATTATTCTCTTCTTTCAGACTATCTCTCCTTCTAGTTCTTTTATTCGTTTGTTTCTGTGTTCTTTAAATTCCTTCAGTGTGTTTATGACAGTTCTTTTAAGATCTGTGTCCTGTGTTACCTCCAGGAAGTCCCCATTGTAGGAGTCTTCTACAGGATTGTATTCTACACAATAGTATTTAGCAGGGACTTAGTGAGTTTTTCATGTTGTTTTATTCTGTTACAAAAAACTCAACTGTTTCTTCATTGAGGTGAAGATTGACTTTGCTTGTTTTCTTCAGGGGCCTTGGTTGTCTTATCAGACAGTCTGGGTTTCAGGTTTTCACTTTTGATTTTGTACTGGAGGGAGCAGCTAGTTCTCACCCTTCTAGTCTGGAGCTTCTCCAGAGGCCCAGGACAGGTAACAATCAGGTCAGCTTGAACCCTGCATACTTATCTATTCCCCTGGGCTGGCTATATGCTTTTGGATCTGGGTCCAAAGCCAGGGCAGCATAGCCTGGAGCCAGGGCAGGGGCTCAAGGTGTTCCCTAGTTAATGCGTTGGGATTCTGGAATATGGCTGGAACTGAGCCCTGTTGGCCTCTGGTCTTCTGTCTCACTGGCTGGGTGCCAAGTAGCTTGTGTAGGAATCTGGCTTCTGGGTGGGTGGTCAGGGCTCTGTCTCACCTGTCAGGAACCAGAGCTGGAGCCACCAGGAGCTAAGCCAGTGCTGAGCTGGAGCCAGAGCCGTGGGTGAGGAATGACCTCTGGGTGGGTGGGAGTTTCTTGTCTTACCTGCTGGGAGCTGGGAGCAGGTAGCTGGAGTGGATGCACACAGGCATGTGCTGGGCTCTGTCTTATCTCCCAGGACCTTGGCTGGGCACTGGATCCCTAGCTGTACAAGCTAAACTGGAATTAAAAGGGGGATCAGGAGCTGGATTCGGGGAGTTGAGATGGAGTAGCCTGCAGAGCCAGACCTGGGACACCGGGGAACCATAAGCCAGGGTTGAGACCCAGGTGAAGGGCACCAGGAATGGTGACTGAGAAGCTGAGTGGGCTGGGGTTAGGAAGGGCCTCTTCCCCGCCTGCTCCGCCACCTCTTCTCTCCACCTGCACAGCTGCCAAGCACTCTCTTTCTTCCACCTTTCCAGTTCTCTCGCTGCGTCTTTCTTCCCCACTTTGGGTATCTTTTTCTTTTAACTGCTAACCAGCCTACTGTGGGCAGTGTCATCCCTGGAACAGGTGGGCCTAGTCTGTATGAGAAAGTTAGCTGAGCAAGCCAGGAAGAACAAGTCAATAAACAGTTCTCTACGGTATGTTTCAGCTCCTGTTTCCATATTCCTGCCTTGGCTTCCCTTGATGATAGACTATAAAGTATAACAAGAAATAAACTCTTTCCTCCCCCAAATTTGATCAATGTTTTATTACAGTAATAGAAAAGCAAACTAGAACAGCTACATTAGGAGTCTCCCCTTCCCTCCATGCCCCTAGCACTGGGAACTGAACCTAGGGCCTCATGCATGTTAGGCAAGCACCTTGTCACTATACTGCCAGCCCCAGGCTTCTTCACTTTTAATATTGTTGGGATTATCCATAATGAAATTCTTTTTTAAAACAGGGTCTCCCTGTAACCCTAGCTGGCCTGGAACTCACTCTGTGAGTTCTTGAAGTCACAGAGATCCACTTGTCTCTGCCTCCCAAGTGCTAGGATTAAAGGCGTGAGCCACTACGCCTGGCTTAAAGATGGTTCTTAGCTGCCATGTGGATGCTGGGACTCAAACCCGGGTCCTCTGCTAGAGCAGTTGGTGTTCTTAACCGCTGAGCCATCTCTCCAGCCCATGAAATACTTTTTTAAAAGTTTTGTTCTTTTTTTCTTAAAAAAAAGATTTACTTATTTTTAGTTTCTATGTGTATGATTGTTTTGTCTACATATATGTACATGTACCATTTGTGTGCCTGGTAACTAAAGAGACCAGAAGAGGCACTGGATCCTCTAGAACTGGACTTATGGACAGTTGTTAGGTGCCATGTGGGTGCTGGGCGAACCCAACCCAGGTCCTCTGCAAGATCAGTAAGCATTCAACCACTGAGCCACCTCTCCAGCCCCACAATTTAAAAATCTTTTGAAAAATTTGAGAATACCAATTTAATTTTTAGAAGAATAAAAGAAGGATGAAAGGTGTGGAAGTAGAAAGCACAACAGTGTTAAGAGTAGAAAAGGGAAAAGGCATGTCTTTAAGACAGGATAGCAAAAAAAAAGACAGGATAGCAGCAAGGGAGATCAACAGAAAGACCTCATAGGACTAAATTACTGGATTCTGAGGGAAAGGCAGGTAACAAAAATGACATTTTTGGCTTTGGAAATGGTTAGGATGTGGCACTTTTCATTCACATGAAGAATAGTTTAGAAGAGAAAACTAAGAGCTCTTTTGTTTGCTTTTTTTCTTTTTTCTTTTTTTTTTTGGTGAAAGGATCCCTGAGGCCCCAGCTGGCCTAGAACTCACTATGTAGACCAGGCTGTCCTGGATCTCACAGAGATCTACCCACCTCTGCCTCAAGGATGCTGGAATTAATGGTGTGTGCCACCATGCCCAGCCCTAAGAGCTCATTTTCAATGATGATAGATTTCAGATGCTTCTACAATATATAAGTAAAACTATCAAGTAAACAGGTGATTATATTAGTCTGGAATTTAGAAGAATAATATGGACTAGAGATTTTAATTGAGGGCTGCCTGCCCAGACTTAATATAGTATGTGAAGGTAAAGCACTCAAAATAATAAAGAGTAGTGGATTCTAGATCCAGATCCCATCCTCTTTTTTTTTTTTTTTTTTGTCTCCCTCTTATAGGAGTCTTCTTTCTTGCTTACTTTCTCTTAAAGTAAAATTTGGCTTTGCAAACCTTCAAACAACTAGTAACAGAGTATAGAGTGTTATAGAAGTTTTTCCTATTACTATCATTATCAACAGATAATAACTATAACATCTTTATCATGCAAGTAAAATAAATGTATTCTCACAATAGTAAGTACACTATAATAGATGACTTATACAGTACACATGATTATCATCATTTAAAGAAAAATCATGAAACCATAGAAAGGAGAAAGATGTTGAGCCAGTGTCAGAAAGAAGTTAATCAAAAGGAAAGGGTTAACCATGTCAGGAGCAACTCTCTAGTTGAGCAGCCCTGGTTCCCGTGACTACCTAACCACAGAATACAGTCTGACCCTGACTGAGTTATTAGTTCCCACGAGCTATCCTGAGGTCAGGATGAACTTTCCCCGCCCTGTAGGAGTGCTTCTCACCCTAAGAAGCCCATTACTCTCCAACGGACTTCACGTTGCTAAACACAACCAATCAGTTAAAGGTCACCAATGCTTGTTGTGTTTCTAAGCCTTGCAATTGTGTATGTATGATGTCACCAAGTTCCTCTAGTTTGTGGCTTTGGCTTTAAAAGATCTCTGTAACAGACAGTTGGGGTTGCGCTCATCCCTGCGTGGAATGGGTTGTGTCCCTGACACATCAACAATTGGCTCCCTTGATGTGTCAGTTTTCTTAATTGGGTTCTGGTGCACCAGCAAATTAAATAAATTTCATATCAATCTGTGGCCCCTCATTGGTTAATCTTGTGAGTGTGGCAGTTTGAGTTCAACAAGGAAAGGAGGAAGGGAAGGAGAGAAGGAGGGAACATAACAATGCCAGGTTTAAAAGTAGGGTTTAACCACTGCTGGTGGGAATGTAAACTCGTACAGCCACTATGGGAAAGCAGTGTGGAGAACCTTGGAAGACTTGGAATGAACTGCCACCCTAACTCCAGCCAATACCACTCCTGGGCATGTACCCTCAAGACTTACGCCACCACAGAGAGATACATGCACAGCCATTTTTATTGCGCTCTCTTCACAATAGCAAGGAGCTGGAAACCAACCTAAATGCCCCTCAACTGACGAGTGGATGAGGAAATGGAATTTCTACACAATGAGTTCTATGCAGCAGTAAAGAAAGAAAAAAAAAATAAAATGGCTGGAGCTAGAGGACATCATGCTGAGTGAAGTACACAGTCCCAGAAAAACAAACGATGCCATGGTATCACTCATCTGTGGATGCTAGTGCCGATTTACCCAGTTCATATGTTCAGGAAGCATATATATATTAAAATACTGCGACTGGTCAGTGAGATATATAGTGGCATGCATATATGCATATTTGGAGTGCAGCGATGGATTGTGAGACACAAAGCAACACAACAACAACAACAAACACAACAAAAGACTGGGTCAAAGAACTGACTGAAACAGTGAACTTCTGCTCAAAATAGTTTAAACTTCTGCATCAAAATTTTAAAAGAGACTACTGAGAAAAGTGTGAAACACGTTTGGCAGAATGCATTATGAGCTCTGGTGGTGGGGGGGGGGGAGGAATGGGGAATGGGTTGTAGACTTGATGGGAAATTTTTTATGAAATCAACCAAAGCTTCAATAAAAATTGGCTTTAGAAAAAAACATAAAAAAAAAAAAAAAGTAGGGTTTAACCAGATTGTCATTATACTGAAATGTCATTTCTGTTAATTCCAAAACAGTGACTGCATAAATAATGGAGAACTGATAATTGCCTCTCCAATTTAATCTTCATTCTAAACTGAACTAAAAATATAATTAATAACATAACAAAGAATTACTTATCAAATTAGCTTACATATTTCAGCCTTGAGCAAACTCTAATGCAGTATGCCTTAAATCAAGACACGATATCTAGAAACAGCAATTTCCAGCATTTACTTCAGAAAGGGTAACAATGGCTTTGAAAATAGTTAAAATGATCATGTTCTTTTAAAAGAAAAAGTTTAGACCAGGTGTGGTGGCACACACCTTTAATCCCAGCACTCGGGAGGCAGAAGCATGCAGATCTCTGTAAGGTCAAGGCCAGCCTGGAATATACACAGTGAGTTCCAGGGCAGCTGGGGCTACAGGAAAGAATTCCATTTCATATATGATCATAAAATTAAAAACCCTATTGTGCAGTGAATAAATTCAGGGTATTTTCTGTTCATCCAGAACTTTATCTTCCTATACATGATAAATACAATTTTGGTTAACATTACATTAGTTTTATTTTAGCACTATGTTATAAAAATATTATTGGCAGGAGGAGAGGAAAAAGGAGGAACAAAGACCCATTAAGATCTGACTGTGTGCTCTCACTCTTTCACTCTTTATTAATCCTATCTGATTAACCTTATGAGGCAGGTATTCCTTCTCCCTGTTTATTAAACATGAGGAAGGTTAAGTCAGAAAAAGTGTCCAGGGTCATATAGCTGACAACTGACAGACCTAAGACTCCAGTCCAGGCACTCTTACTACATAAGCGGCACCCATAACAGAACTGTAATATCAACTACTGATTTCTTGGCTTATGCAAGTAAAAATTTCTGTGACTTTGATATTAATTTTTTCACAAATTTTCTGAATGCTACACAGATTAGATTGAAATAAAAGTTCATCTAGCACAGCTTTAATCCTAGCACTTGGGAGGCAGAGGCAGGCGGATCTTTGTAAGTTCAAGGCCAGCCTGGTCTACAGAGTGAGTTCCAGGACAGCTGGGGCTACAGGGAGACCCTGTCTCGAAAAGACAAAAAACAAATAAAAAATAAAATAAAATAAAATAAAAAGTTCATCTATTTAAAAATCTTATTCCTCTTGAATTATACAATAATAAAAATACTGGATATAACTGAGTATGTTTAGTGGTAGATTTAGACAATAACTATGAGGTAAATATAACTTCTAAAAATACCTTGACATAAGCTATTATTTTAAAAACAAGCACAATGACTGTTGTGCAATGACTCACGTGCAAAGAATAACAAGAGAACATGGGAACAGTTCCTGGTACTGAAGACAGCATTTTAATACTCGATCATCATTGTTCTCATCACTCAATCCATCTGTAAATGTAACAAAGACAACTGTCATTAAACACATTAAAAATCTAGCTATTATATGGATATGGCAGCTCATGCCTACAATCCTAGTATTCAAAGCCTGAAGCAGAAGGATTGCCACAAGTTCAAGGGCAGCCTAGGCTAGATAGTAAAACCAGATCAGAAAAAAATTTAATTAAAAAATAAATAAAAGTGTGTGGGGGCAAGTAGGTGTCTATGGAGATGGCTCAGTCAGTAAAGTGCCTGCTATGCAAACATAAGAACCTGAGTTTAGATCTTCAACATTTGTGTAAAACACTGTGTGTAGAGACAAGCATATCCGTGGTAGCCCACCAAGAGAGCCAATTTGTGGAACTCCAGGTTCAGTAAGAGACTGTTATCTCAAAAAATAAGATGAAGAATGACTGAGAAAGACACTCAAAATTGACCTCCGGCCTTTACAGACACAGGCGCATACATGTAAACATGTATACATATGTAACACACACACATACACACACCTCATCTGGATATCATCTGAGTCAAAGTCAAATATGCAAATCAAAATCTAAAATTTTGCTAGGTTTGGTGGCCTTTAATCCTGGTACTCAGAGGGCAGAGGCAGGAGGATCTCTATGTGATAGAGGTCAGTCTGGTCAACACCATGAGTTCTAGGTCAGCTGAGGCTGCTCACCTGCACCACTGCCCCCCCCCCAAAAAAAAACCTAAAAATTTTGAGGCAAGGAAACCACTCTGTTTGATACCATCATGGTGTATACATGTCACTATTTCTCCAGCCCATCCAATAAACTCTAATGTGAACCAGATAATAACAAACTGTTGAAGTAAGTAAGTTCATTGATTATAATACATTTCTTACTCTGGTGGGGGTTACTGATTATGAGCGAGCTGATATGTTTGGGAATAAAAGGCATATGGGAAATTTCCAAATCTTCTGCTTCATTTTGCTATAAAGTTAAAACTGCTCTAAATATCTATTTTTTAAAAATCTGAGAAAAAAACTTTTAAATAACAAGACAGAAAAATAATGTCTTCACAACTCTGAATCATAACTTAGATCAGATTATGGTTGAATTTAAAGGGCAGAAATATGATCAAAAAGTTAAAACTGGTCAGACTAGAAACCAAAAGCTATGAATTATAAACTCAATTCAGTCACTCTGACTATAAATCTATAATCACATTGTTTAAACATGTCTTAGTTTACATGTATGGCAGAGTGCAGGGACTCAGGTAGGGTTGGAGGGGGGCATGGAAAGGGAAGTGACTAAATATGATTGAGAAATGATGTATGATTTATGGAAAAAGTTTAATAACAATAAAAAAAAACATGTCTTAGTTTATGAGATCTGTAAATTTAACTTGTGTCTGTTTTTCCTTAACATCTAAAGCACTTATTTTGAGAAGTATAAGGAAACATGGGATCTTGGTAGAAAGTACAACAAATGAGCCAGGTCCAGCGGCACAAACTTACAGTCCCAGCACTTGAGAGGTAAAGATACGAGGATAAGGAACTTAAAGTCACCTGCACTACTCAGTGAGTTTATGGGCCACCTGGATTGAGAGCCTGTCTTGAAAAATCAAAAGACCAAAAGAAAAGGAGAGGGAAAGGAAAAGTAAGGAGAGAAAGGAATAAAGTAATTTCTAACAAACATCAATTGGTGGCTGAGAGGATATCTGCCATCCATTATTTTAGTTGTATGAATTTTTTTATTGTTACAAAACTTTTTCCGTAAGTCATACATCATTTCTCAATCAAATCTAGAATCGCTTCCCTTTCCATGCACTCCACCCCACCCAAGTCCCTGCAGTCTACCCTACATGTCCTGCATCTTTTTTTTTTTTTTGTCTTTTCGAGACAGGGTCTCCCTGTAGCCCCAGCTGTCCTGGAACTTACTCTGTAGACCAGTCTGGCCTTGAACGCACAAAGATCCGCCTGCCTCTGCCTCCCAAGTGCTAGGATTAAAGGCATGCATCACCACGCCCAGCTATGCATCTTTTTTCTGAGTCTTTACAGAGTTTTTTTTTTTCAGTTCTTTTGTTGTTGTTCTCTCCAACTTGTATTGCTACAGTATATATGTACATATATACATAGTTATACATATACACATAAATATATACATACATACATACATACACATATCCCTTGAATTGGAGGCCTTTTTTTTTCCCCTAAAAGATGTCATGTTTTCCTTAAGGAAGTCCTCCAAGGTTCCTCCTTGGCAATCCCAAACAACCATCAATCCTGCACTTTTGCTCCACATTGGGGTCTTTCCCTCCCATGGTCCCCCAAATGAAGTCCAGTAAGCACACGTCCTATCTTGATACCCCTGTACTGGCCTCCGTGGTACAGCCCAGGTAGTCCAACAATGGCAGTCTATATTCTGATGGGGCTGAAATCCCCTTAGCTGTTTAGTCCACAAGCTGGGTATCTCAGTAGTTCCCATCTGGCATTGAAAGTTTGGAGGATTCTTGGAGAGACATGGGTCTTCAGTCCATATTGGAAGGTTACAAAGCTGTGTCTAAGTGCATCTACCCTGTGGCTGCCACCGCTTTTGGCCATCCATTTTTTTTTAAACTTGAATGCTAGCAATCCAAATTCATGCCCTCACGCTTACAAAACAAGTGCTTTACTGACTGAGCTACTTCCTTAGCCCCTATCTGACACTCTTCAAGCTGTAAAACATGCTATAAAAATTCAGTTTTATGAAAATATTCCAATGTACAGAAATAAAACCCAAAACACCAGGTCTCACAGGTCCTCATATTATCTGCCTAGGAACTGCTGAGGTTGCTTGTTAATAATTGCAAATATATTGGGGCTGGAGAGATGGCTCAGCGGTTAAAAGCTCCAACTGCTCTTCCAAAGGACCTTCGATTCCCAGCACCCACATGGCGGCTAAGAACTGCCTTTAAGCCAGGCGTGGTGGCACACGCTTTAATCCTAGCACTCGGGAGGCAAAGGCAGGTGGATCTCTGTGACTCCAAGGCCAGCCTGGTCTACAGAGTGAGTTCCAGGCCAGCTGGAACTACAGGGAGACCCTGTCTCGAAAAGACAAAAAAAAAAATAATAATAATAATAATAATAATAATAATAAAAATTTAAAAATAATAATAATTGCAAATATATTTTAGGAGAAGATTTCTTGGAGCCAGGCACTGATTAAAGCTTTGGCAAATCTCTCACACTAAAATGCAAAACATACTTTGCACTGAGCCTAAGCCTTGTTCTGAGTTTATCTTTTTTTTTCCTCTCAGTTTTTAGCCTATATTATTTAATTTTCTGATCAAAGTGGAAAACTCATTCATCCTGAAATAAGTATTTATACTGCCAATTTCCTGACAGGATCCTATACTCAGAATCTAGATGCAGAAAGATTAATAAATTCTTGAGGAGTTCACAACCTGGTAGAGAAACCTAGAAAGTTCAGCTATTTCAGGGCATGAGCCTGAGGGAGATATGATTCAATACTTCAGTCAGATGACCAATAAGCCACATAAATAGATTTGTCTTTAAGCTCCCAGAGTAATTATCACAGATAACACAAAAGGAGCACTTAACCTTAAATAATTCAATTTAGCAAACAGAATGAACTTAAAGATGACACTGCACTCTTCTAAAGGCACCAAGTTTATCTGTTCAATCATTTCTTCTAAGATACTCAAAGCTAGAAAATACAGCTAAAATTACATGTAATATTTAGTCATTCCACTCAAGTACTTTTCAAAAAATGAATAAAAAATAAAGATTAGTCTGGGTTTTTACCTTGTTTTCCAGCTTACTATATATGTACTCTTGGCAAAGTACTTAACTATGAGGATTAGGTGAGAATTTATATAAAGCACTTGGCCCAGTATATGGTGATAGTAAGTACTTAAAAGGTACCATATATTTTATTACCTAAGACTCAGTTTAAATGACATTTGAACTCACATCATATAAATCCCCTGTGAATTATAGTTAAGACTTTTAATATATAGTAGAATTTTACCTTCTGAACTACATGATTTATTGTTCATATTATCTGCTATAGTCCCAACACTTCTGTGTCTTGTACAAATATCTGGCAAATAAATCAACCAACAAAAATAAAATATAAATGTCAGTTATGGTACCTCCTAGCACTTGGGAGATAGAGGCAGGCAGAGCTCTGTAAGTTCAAAGCCAGCCTGGTCTACATAGTGAATTCCAGGCCGACCAGAGCGTAGTGAGACCCCATCTCAAACAAAACAATAAAAACCATAAAATAAAATATAAAAATATCCAACAAATGTCTGCTTAAGGGAGGCTAGCAGAAAACTTTACTTTTTAGCTGTACTCTTTATTTCATAAGAAAAATACATCTTAGGGGCTGGAGAGAGGGCTCAGCGGGCAAGAGCACTGAGCGCTCTTGCAGAATACCTGGGTTCAAATCCCAGCACCCACATGGTACCTAACAACCATCTATAACTCCAGTTCTAAGGGATCTGACACCCTTTTCTGGCATCCATGGGCACCATACAATACAGGTGCACTTATATCCATGCAGGAATAACACTCATACATAAAATAAAAATAAAAAAATAAATTTAGGGAAAAAAAGGATTTTTTAAAAATAAAAAATATATTTTTTGGAAAAACTGGAAATTCAGAAAATAGAAAGGCAATGAAAAACAGGAGCTGCAAAGATGGTTCAGCAGTTAAGAGTATTGGCTGCTCTTGCAGAGAAATGAATTCAGTTCCCAGCACCCACATAACAGTTAACAACCATCTGTAACTCCAGTTCCAGGAGATCCAATGTCTTCTTCTGACCTCCATGGGCACTGTATGCATGGGTACACTTTAATATATGAAGACAAAACACTCATATACATAAAATAAAAATAAATAAAAAGACTTTTAGGGGGAAGGGGGAAAAAAAGACTTTTAATAAAGAAAATTAAAGTAACTCATCTCTTTAATTAAATACTAGTATTATTCATCATTTATAACTATATACGTATAATTAAATAAATCTGGAATTATTTTTTTAAATTTTTTTTATTAATTTTATTTATTTCTGTATGTGTACGAATGTATTGTCTGCATGCAAGTCTGTGCACCCGTGTCGTGCAATGCCGCGGAGGTCAGAAGTGGGCGGATTCCCCTGGAGCTGGAGTTCTCCTGGAGTTGGAGTTTCAGACGGTTCTCAGCCGCCATGTGGGTGCTGGGGATCGAACCCGGGTCCTCTGCAAGAGCGGTCGGCGCTCTTAACCGCTAGGCCATCTCTCCAGCCCCAAATCTGGAATTATTTTTAAATCTGTATTGTTTTTACTTAAAACTACATGTCAATGTCTTTCAAAACACACTACCTCTCATATGGCTACACAATTTCTTCAATTAATGCTACCAATTTTCTTATTGTATAAATAATGCTATAATTGATATTTCTAGAGCTACTGTGAGTCTGTCTCTGTCTCTGTCTCTCCTCTCTCTCCTCTTCTCTCTCTCTCTCTCTCTTGTCCTTTTGAGACAGGGTATCCCTGTAGACCCAGTTGGCCTAGAACTCACTATGTAGACCAGATTGGCTTTGAACTCACAGAGATCCACCTGCCTCTGCCACATGGGCAACCATGCCTGGGCATTTTTTTTAAACATTTCTAGAGAGAATTATATCCTTATGTTTGTTTTCTTGAAATAGAGCCTTGCTATATAGTCCTAGGTTGCCTAAACTTGCTATGTACACAAGGTTGGCCTTGACCTCCTGGCAATTTTTGTGCTCCTATCTCCCAAGTATCGAGATTACAGGTATGCATAACAATATGCACCTCTCTTCAGAGTTCCTAATGCACAGTGATACGTTGCTCTCTTAAAGTTAACAATTCATATTATAGTACTGTTGCATGTTCCTAGGTGTTGGTAAAGATAACTTTCCTAAACTTACAAGCAACAAAAGTGAATCACACAAACACACACAAAACATGTCAAATTCCAATGGCTTACTTACTTCATTATAGCTACCATTAACAATCAACTGTATGGAGATGCTAGTTACTATAGCATATACAACTATGCAGAATACATAATTTGATAATGGTAAAAAATGACTATCACTCGTTTATGGATTTACTTTGATTTTGTTGTTTTTGTTTTAGAGCATAATCCTTCTACTATAAAAAGTTTTCTATAAAAGAGAATGTTACCTTATATTGATAGCAGCCTAATACATCTTATGTTTACTGTGTCTTTTAATCATATCAGGGGGCCATGGAGGTGAATGGTCTACACAATTTGTGTTTGTGACAGTGTATTCTTTTTAAATATTTTATTTATTATTTTTATTTTATGTGTATGAGTGTTTTGCCTGCATGTATTTATATAAGTGCACCCTTGTTGTGCAATGTCCTGCAGAAGTCAGAAGAGGGCTTTGGATCCCTTAGAACTGAAATTAGAGTTGTTAGTCACCAAGTAGGGGCTAAGAATTGAACCCAAGTCCTCTGCAAGAGCAGCCAATTTTTTTTTTTTTACCCAGTAATCCATTTCTCTAGCCCCTGTGTTAGTATAGTCTATGATATCATACAGGGATGAAATTACTTAACCATATATTTCTCAGAACTATCCTATTCAAACAATGTATAACTGCAATTTTTTTAATGACTTGAAACTAACATGGAAAAAAATAAGATCAGGAGAAAAATCTATAAATCTTTATTGTAAAAGTACTTCACTATTCCAAATTCTGACAAACTATAGGAAAACAACACTTACCTCTATAGCATACTAACTTGATAGAGCAACAAAATGGAACTGTAAATCACTCACTGGTCTCATCACTCAATAGTAGTATTATAAAAACAAAAGGAATCTAAAGTTCTGTGGTATAACCACATATGCAAAAAGAACTATATAGATCTCTATTTGTAAAATATTGCAATGATCTAAGAAAGTCCAAGAGAAGCAAACAAAACAAGGACAACAACAGAAAAACCCCAAAGATTCCCAAAGCAAGCCAGCCAATACCACAGTGTCTTTTCCATTTCACATTCTTACAGCTATGCATATTTTATTATTATTATTATTATTATTATTATTATTGTATGTATTATGAGTGTACTGCCTGCATGTGTATAAATGGACCCATGTCATGCAACACCTTCAGGGAGAACAGAACAGCAACGCCTGTGCAGCGGTCAGAAGAAGGCATTGGATCCCCTGGAACTGGAGTTATGGATGGTTGTTAGCTGCCATGTGGGTGCTTGGAATCCAACCTGGGTCCTCTGCAAGAGCAGTCAGTGCTCTTAACCACTGAGCCATCTTCCCAGCCCCAGAAGTTTGTTTGTTTTTTTCCTTCTTTTTTTCATTTTTTTCTTTTTTTGAGACAGAGTCTCACTATGTATTCCTCACTGGCCTCGAACTCACTATACAGACCAAGGCAGCCTCGGATTCACAGAGATCTGCCTTCCTCTGCTTCCTGAGTACTAGAATTAAAGATATACCCACCAGGCCCAGCATATATGTTAAGTTTTGAATCACTTCCTTCCATCAATGAGCCAGTACCCAAACAAATCTTTATGAGGAAGCACCAGAAAGAACAATACTTACAAACTTTTTGAGATGCAAGCTGTAATGATTGACCCCATAGCTTTCTATCTTGACTTTTGAGGCTGTCGTTGATGAAATGAATTGCAGGTATAGCTTTGTGCTGGACATGTTTTAGTAGTTTTCCTGCCTTCATGCGATCTAGCTCTTGTACAACCACCCAGGGAATTATTAACACAAGTATGTCAAAGCCTAAAAAATAAAAAAAAGATTTCTTAGAATCCAAGAAACATATATTAAACTATTAAAGTAACTTCTGTAGAAGTCAAAGTTCTATAGAAGTCAAAATACACAGTCCCTGGGCTGGAGAGATGGCACATAGGATAAGAGTGCTTGCCACCAAACTTGATGACCTGAGTTTGATCCTCAGAACCAACATGATGGCAGGAGAGAATTGACTTCCACACGCTGTCTCCAAGCTGTCCTCTGACCTCCATACACATTCTGTGGCACAAGCACATTCACACCCATACACATAAAACAAATAAATATTTAAAAAATTAAAGTGGGGTGTGCCAAAGGGACCGTGCGGCCTAGGGGTGAGAGGGTAGCCAGGGTTAGGTATTTGGAGGTGGCAGGGGCCACCTAGGAAGCACGTAGCCTTCCTCACTTTCCGCTTTCCTTTCCTCCTGAAGGTTTGGTAGCAGTGGGTACAGCCCGGGGCCGGTGTATGGCCATGGAGTTAACAGCGTCAGGACTTAATGCCCTGTCACAATCAGCAAGTAAACTCTACTTCCACCCCAAGTCCCCAGCATCTGCGACCGGATGGCGGGATCCTGGATCATTTGGAGGAGGAAAACAATGCTGCAATAGCCAAACTGACTCTCCTCCCTGCGCACACCCATTCTAGTGTGTAGTTGGAGCAGGACTCCCAGGCCTGCAGTGGTGTCAGCCTACTGAGAGCCACAGAGACAGTAGTGACTTTTGCAATTACGACGCACCAGCCGGCAATTCCCTTCTAGGGGACTGTGAACTCTCCCGTCAGATAGGGACACAACTTAAACTGCTGCCTATGAACGATCAGACTCGGGAGCTGCAGACTAATCATCTGGGACAAGACAGCCAGTAGAGGGGACTTCTTGTTATCTGCGGATAGTTTGATCAGACTTGTTGTAGAAGAGGGATTGAACCAGCTGCCATATAAAGAATGCACAGTGACCACTCCAACAGGGCACAAGTATGAAGGAGTGAAATTTGAGAAAGGAAATTGTGGCATCAGCATAATGAGAAGTGGTGAGGCAATGGAATAAGGTTTATGAGACTGCTGTCGATCCATACAGATTGGAAAGATCCTGATTCAGAGTGATGAGGAAACACAGAGAGCCAAAGTATATTACACCAAATTCCCCCCAGACATTTACCGAAGAAAAGTCCTTCTGATGTATCCAATTCTCAGTACTAGAAATACTGTAATTGAAGCTGTGAAAGTTCTTATAGAACATGGAGTTCAACCCAGTGTTATTATCCTCCTCAGTCTTATTCTCTACTCCTCATGGTGCCAAATCAATCACTCAGGAATTTCCAGAGATAACAATTCTAACTACTGAAGTTCATCCTGTTGCACCTACACATTTTGGACAGAAATACTTCGGAACAGACTGAGTTACTGAACAAAATTGAAATATCTTGTGTAATAGTATGGTTGTGTGTGGATTTTTGAATTTGCTTTACTAATTCACTTGAGAATTGGTCGAGAAAAATACTTTATGCCTTTGAGCACGTATAGCAAAAAAGAAAATATTTGAGGGTTATTCATTTATTTGGTTTTTTTTAAACAGGTGGTACCAAATTATACAATAAAGTACATTCACAATGCTTAGAAAAGATGGAAATTTTAATCCTATGCTAATGGAAATTGCTGAACCTTCATTCCTTGCATGGAAACTATATAATTTGTGATTCTCTTAGTTTGGAAATTGCTTGCAGCCACAAATAAAACCCAAATGAGAAAAAAAAAAAAAAATTAAAGTGGATAGGCCCTACCTTAAAGAAATTAACAAAAATGAAAGACATAGGGCTGGAGAGATGGCCTAGCGGTTAAGAGTGCCGACCCGCTCTTGCAGAGGACCCGGGTTCGATCCCCAGCACCCACATGGCGGCTGAGAACCGTCTGAAACTCCAATTCCAGGAGAACTCCAGTTCCAGGGGAATCCGACGCCCTCTTCTGACCTCCGCGGCATTGCACGACACAGGTGCACAAACTTGCACGCAGACAGTACATTCACACATACAGAAATAAATAAAATTAATAAAAAAAAAAATGAAAGACATAAAATACAGAAATTAGTCCTTGACTCCCTCCCAGAACCTGAAGGTAAGACCCTATTGCTGAAGACAGGACATACTTTGGACAGTGGATTTGAGGCAATGGAGATGCAACTGCCCTAGAAGCTACCTCCCCTAGCTTTGGAGAGCACTATGCAAGTTGCTAAGGGAGAACAGAACATCAATTGATGGTCCAACCCCAGCTTCAAGGCCCAATAACCATATCAATGACCAGCACAGTAAATGACATTAGTGAAATAGTGTCACTTTTATCTTGGGGGTAAATCAACAGGTACCCAATTGGCCCACTCAATGGGAGGAAACTCATGTTTTGTACTGTAAACACAGCCAAATACACATGGCTAGTGAGGTCATAAATCTTGAGAAAACCCCAAGGCTGTCACATCTCTAGACAAATGTAGTTTCTTACTATGTACAAAACATGTATTCTCATATTTACAGACAAGTTGCCACTCATCAAAGAAGTTTCTTTTGCAATAGATGGAGACTATTACAGTCTAACATGAATAGTCACAAACAGACATTGTGTGTGAATTTCTCAAGCCTAAGTAGTACATCTACAAGTTCTACACTTAAGGCTCTCATAGAACATAAAACAAGGGGGGCAAAGAGAACACTAATAAGACTATACTTTGAGGGATCATTTCTATAGTATGTTACTAGAGAAGTTTCTCTGACTGTGTAGAGTACCAGAAGCCACGAGGAAGAGTTGTAGCATTCTCTCCTGAGCGTGAAGCCGGCTCTAGGTGTTGCTTTACTGCAACTGCCTCTTGCCATTGATGATCGTTCTTCTCTCTTTCAAAAGAGTAGAGGGAGGGACTGGAGAGATGGCCTAGCGGTTAAGAGCGCCGACTGCTCTTACAGAGGACCCGGGTTCGATCCCCAGCACCCACGTGGCGGCCGAAAAACCGTCTGAAACTCCAATTCCAGAACTCCAGTTCCAGGTGAATCCGACACCCTCTTCTGACCTCCGCGGCATTGCACAACACGGGTGCACAAACTTGCATGCAGACAGTACATTCATACACATACAGAAATAAATAAAATTAAATTAAAAAAAAAAAGAGTAGAGGGAGAGAATGCAGTCTGAGTGGTAAAAAAAAAAAAAAAAAGAACACTAATGTCTCTCTCAGTTATCATCAATGAAGCTCCCTCATGTAACAGAGGGCCAGAAACACAAAAGGTCACAAATAGCCAAAGAGTGAAGAGTAAAAGTCTGTAAACTGGGGTCCTTGGACAGAACTCATATACTCAACTCCACCCACCCAGGGCTCAGGGACCATTGCAGAAGAGGGGGCAGAAAAGTGTATAATCATATAGAGTCCTATATCCTGGGATCTTGCTCATATAAACTACAGCAATGGTGTCAGCACGCATAAGACCCATGCAAACTCAAGCAAACAAAAACCCAACACAGAACTGTGGAAATGGACAGTGGGCCCTAATCTTAGTTGAAGAATTACTAGTAGCTGATTACTGCTGGGTGAGGAGAGCTGATCCTCTTTTTTTTTTTTGCTGATCCTCTTAAGGGGGGGGGCGGGGGGGACTCTAGATAGGTTGACTAAATCCCAGTGGATGAACTTGCACTGAGAGTTATCTGGGGATACTAACTTGACATGATAGGCATTAACATAAATGACAAAAATGTATGAATTCCAGTGGGGGGGGTATGGGAGGGTAGCAATGGGGAAGGGGTATAAAGGTGACTGAGATTAAGATATTCTGTACTAGGGCTGGAGAGATGGCCTAGCGGTTAAGAGTGCCAACTACTCTTGCAGAGGACCGGGTTCGATCCCCAGCACCCACATGGCGGCCAAGAACCATCTGAAACTCCAATTCCAGGAGAACTCCAGTTCCAGGGGAATCCGACACCCTCTTCTGACATCCACAGCATTGCACGACACAGGTGCACAGACCTACATGCAGACAATACATTCATACATATAAAATAAATAATTAAAAAAAGATATTCTGTACTAAATACACAAAAATTTAATTTAAAAATTTATTAAAAAATGTAAATTAATGAGGGATAAGAGCCAAAAGAGTGTTAAGAAATTACTATTACTAGAGCACACAAATAATGAATTTAGCAGACATGATTTCTATAATCAAGGTTCCCAATTTTTTTGATGAAGCTTCAATATTTTATTCAAGTTTTATTTTAGGTGACATTAATTATAGCATTTGAGAGGGGAAGATATAATGCCACACACAACGGAAGCCTTTAAAATGTACCCATTAAACTGCTTAAAAAAAAAAAAAAGAATGGTAAGAATAAAACAGAAGTCAAATTTAGATCCCTAGTGTTATCATATGTGATCACAATCACTCAGGCTCTCCCCAGCTTAGAGCTGTAGATCCCAGCAGCTATTTCATACCCTGGTACAATAGCAAAAATCAATCAATCAATAAATAAAATTTTAAAAAAGACCATCCCACAAAGAGGAATAAAGTCCTGAATTATTGCTTTCTTCACACCCAACTACTCCACCCCAAATGGTCAAAAAACAAACAGCTAACCACACCCAGAAGACTACTTTTGGTATAAAACAGGTGCTAATGGGCTCAAGTAGAAAGAGGGTATGAAGTTCTAAGAAAGTCCTTTCCAGATGGGTGTGTGCACACTATCAAGCCATGGGCTTCTCGCAGTTATAGTTGGGAAACCAAGGTCTTGGGAAGTCCCAATTTCATCCACAGACTTGACACAGTTACAAAGTCCCCACAGTTACCAGCTTCCTCTTGCAGTCATTTCTAGATTAAAAAGAGAAACCTGGTGCCTCTAGGGGAGCTCCCTCCAAAGTCTACAGTTGAAAGGACTTTTTGGAATTGAATTTCTTGTATACCTCTGAAATGGTAACACCTTAAAGCTGAATCACCTTTAACCTAGAAGTCTAACATGATATTTAGCAATTCTTGTATTCCCAATATACATTAAAAGGTACACTAAATTCTGAAGGTAGCTATGCTGCAAAACAGTTTAAAATTAATGACTATACGATATTCATTTATGGCTGAAATTCCAGTCCTAGATCAAGCTTGTGGCCACCACCATTGAAATCTTGCCATTCAGTAGAGCCCACAGTGTCAGTTTGATACCTGGCTTGAGTGTCTGAGTGTACCCTAAGCCAATTAGGTGGAGTTGTTCACTTCGGCCAAAAAGCAGGCATCCGGGTCAATCTGATACTTGGCTCCTATTGCAAATTGAGTGTTACTGTTTCCTGCTGTCCAGGTAAGACTGACAGTGATCTCTAACTTCTTGTTCACCTTCTGATAACGGAGCCACCAAACTTTGTCCCATCATTCATGTTAGTCTTGTAGTCAACTGAGAAGTTGCTCTTTGTCACCTGTGACTTCAAGGTCTCAAAATTCATCTTGTAGCCAGCCCTCATAGCCCAGCACCAGAATACCCTGGACCAAGGGCCCAGTGATGCTGAAGTCCACATCACAGCCCAAGTTGATATGCTCCCTCTTGGACCGTCTTGATTTCGGCATTTTCCTCCCAGTGCTAGGTGAAAAGGATGGGTCAAAGGTCAGCTTCAGTCCATGAGCAAGCTGGTCTTCCACAATGATCTCTGTGCCAAGCATATTGTCTGTGTTCCATTTCTCCATAAAAGTGAGGCTGTACACAATCATCAGTACTTGGTTTCCAGGCTGCCGTTGATTCTGGTGGTCTCTTGTTGGCTGAGCTTGAGCTGGTAAATTCTAACCATTCTCAGACTTGGTTTGCAAATCAAGTTTTTTTGTTTTGTTTTGTTTTTTTCTTTTTGAGACAGGGTCTCCCTGCAGCTCCAGGTGGCCTGGAACTCACTATGTAGACCAGGCTGACCTTGAATTCACAGAGATTCACTTGCCTCCCTAGTGCTGGGATTAAAGGCCTGTGTCACCATGCCCAGCTTTCAAATCAAGTTTTACTAAATCAAATCCATAGTCCTTAGTGAAGATGTCCCTGGTGGATATCCCAAGATCAGTATACATGGGAGGCACAACCAGCTTTTTGGAGGATCAGCTACCATGGGGGATCCAGTGAGCCAAGGGCCAGTTCCCAATAATTTTAAATTATAGTAAATCCCATTAAAAAGACTGTTTCAGATTGGCAGGTTAGGCTACAAAGGATCTCTTTAAAAACTTTAGATGATTCTGGGAAAAAAAACATCTGTTAATAAAAAATACCAACTCAAGAAAGAAAATCAGGTTCTGTAAATGTTTTATAAATACCTGGTATTTCTGTAGTCTTCAAAACTTTAACAAATTTGAGATGATTCATCAGAATATTTGTGTCAATAACAATTAGAAGTTTTTTGTCGGAGACAGTATTTGCTAGAGAAAAAGACCAAAGCTAGAATTTAATGAGAGCTAATAATTGTGTACAACTAATATTTTGATCATAAAAGCACATATAATTCATCTAAATTAAAAGCCTAATCTTAGCTGGGTGTGGTGGCACTCTCCTTTAATCCTGGCACTCAGGAGGGAGAGGCAGGCAGATCTTTGTGAGTTCAAGACCAGCCTGGTCTACAGAGCAAGTTCCAGGACAGCTGGGGCTACAGGGAGACTCTATCTTGAAAGGACCAAAAACAAACAAACAAACAAACAAAAAAAGCCTATCTTGTAAACTTAATGAGAATCATATGGTTGGCTGAATTCCCAAGCTGCTATCCGTCTGACCCATCACTTGCTGCCATGTAAATTCTCACCAATCAAGGGTTCCCAGGGCGCATTCTTTGAGTCAGAGAGCCAGGGCAGACAAGGGATGGAGGTAGAAGAGGGTAAATTGAGGACATGTCCAGGTCAGAGGTCAGAGAAGTTAACAAAATCTAATTCCCCACCCCAGCATACTATCATAAATTATTTCTGGATATATTTTTATCATAAACTAACTTGCCCCATGAGTAACTATGATTCTAAGTCCTGTCTGCATCACTGGTAGTTATGAATTCAAGACATATAAGCTAATTTTAATACACCCTGAATAAAAAATAGCTGAAAAACTAAATATGTATAAAACAATACATATATATAAAACTAGCAATGCTATTTTATAGGACATTTAGGAAGACCTGGTAAGTTTCCCATTATATCAGATATGAAAATAACTAGAAAAATTTAAAATATGAATAAAAGGTAGCATTATAATTTTTACAAAGCTCAAAATGGTATGGAAGTTTATATAATCTTATTTATTTATTTTGAGACAAAGCCTCACTATATAGAACAGGCTAGCCTTACACTTGCTTCTATATAGTCTGGGCTGATCTCTAATTCTTAATCCTTATAATCCATGCCTTATAATCCCAAATCCTGGGATATAAGGCATGCATCATGTCCAGCATTTTAAATAATTGTTATCATCTGTCCCCAGTAGTGATAATGATAAAAATGTTACTATATAACAAGAAAATTATGACTGCCTTTAAACAATTTGCCATATAGCTCATCAAGTGTTTTACATAGTTGAATGTATCAAAAGTTATGATTAAAAGCAAAAATAAAAGACAGCTCATTAACTCTCCTTATCACCTCTCTGGCAAAAGAGAAAGGAAAGTATGTCTAATGGCCTAATATTGTAAGATATATAAGGCAAATGGTAAGATATTAAGCTTGATTCCTAAAGCTAAAAGAAATATACCATTATTATTTCAAATGAATAAATTTTAGTACTTTTCATCTGAAGATTAGAAAAATTAAATGTTGGTACATCAACTCTTAGGAAAAGATAGATCATAAAAGTTAACATACCAGTGGAAGAATGTACATCATCTTCTACCAGGTCAATTTCCATACTCGTTAACTCTCCTGAAGGTGGAACTACAGGTAAATCCACACTTTTTCCCACACGTGCAGCATGAAGCTCTTCTACTATCTGCATCTAAATTACAAAAAGACCCCAGTGAAGTACATGAGTTACTTACTCTGCAGATATTTAATAAAATAGGAAAGGTCGGGCTGGAGAGATGGCCTAGCGGTTAAGAGCGCCGACCGCTCTTACAGAGGACCCGGGTTCGATCCCCAGCACCCACATGGCGGCTGAGAACCGTCTGAAGCTCCAATTCCAGGAGAACTCCAGTTCCAGGGGAATCTGAGACCCTCTTCTGAACTCCGCGGCATTGCACGACACGGGTGCACAGACTTGCATGCAGACAGTACATTCATACACATACAAAAATAAATAAAATTAATAAAAAAAAATTAAAAAAAAAATAGGAAAGGTCAATTCTTAAATCACTTGAGATAGTTTATGGAAAGAAAAACCTTATAGAAATATAAAAATGTCATGAGAACATATGTAGATTTGTAACTATACATTTATTTATTTGTGGGGGTGGGCACACGTGCCATAGTGTATAATGTGGAAGTTAGAGGACAACTTCAGTTCTTTCCTTCCACCATGTTGGTCCCACGGTTAGAACTCAAGCTGTCATCAGGCTTGGGAACAGGCACCTTTAATTGCTGGGCAGTATCTCCAGCCCTATACGTTTAAAAAATCAGTTCCTCTCTATCACCTCTGTAACCTTAGGCAAGTAAACTATTCTGAGTGCTGGGATGACAGATATATGCCTGTCATGAGCTGAATTCAATCTGCTCATCTATAAAGAGGAACATTAAATTTTATCTATTTCCTCTTAGGATTTTAATAAAAATTATTAAAATAAGTCATGTGTATAAAGCCAAGTAAACAAACATCAAAATAAGTTCATTCTCATTTCTATTCTATTATTCTATTTAGAGAGTCAACTTTCTTTTATCTTAATGAGTGTAGGAGGGCTATAAAGCTCAATGGTAGAAAGCTAGTCTGGGTCTATAAAGCTCAATGGTGGAAAGCTAGTCTAGGTGAGGCCCTGGATTCAATCCCTAGCCCTACTAAAAGACAAAATATCTTAAATATCTTGCTGGGTATTCTTGAGATTTCTAATATTGTTTATGAACTATGAGAAACTGAGTTCTAAATATTTTTCAATTTTTTATTACATTAAAAAATGTGTGTGTGTGTGTGTGTGTGTGCGTGTGTGTGTAATGTATGTACACGCCATGGCACGTGTATGGAGGTATCAGGAGACAACTCATAGAAATTGGTCCTCTCCTACCATGTGGGTCCTAGAAATCAAATTTGAGTTGTCAGGCTTGGTGGCAAGTTTCTTTACTCCTTAAGCCATCTAGTTAGGCCTGAACTCTAAATTTTAAGATCCTTCTCAGTTCACAAGTAACTTTTTTCTTTTTGGTGTTTTTTTTTTATTAATTTTATTTATTTCTGTATGTGTATGAATGTACTGTCTGCATGCAAGTCTGTGCACCCGTGTCATGCAATGCCGCGGAGGTCAGAAGAGGGTGTTGGATTCCCCTGGAACTGGAGTTCTCCTGGAATTGGAGTTTCAGACGGTTCTCGGCCACCATGTAGGTGCTGGGGATCGAAACCGGGTCCTCTGCAAGAGCGGTAGGCACTCTTAACCGCTAGGCCATCTCTCCAGCCCTTTTTTGGTGTTTTTAAGACAAGGTCTCTCTGTAGCCCCAGCTGGCCTGGAACTCACTGTGTAGACCAGGCTGGTCTTGAACTCACAGAGTGCTGGGATTAAAGGTATGCACTACCACATTCAGCATGAGTACCTTTTTAATGATATTTTGATATAAGGAAATTAAAATGCAGAGCTGGACACTGTGGCATGCACATGTCATCCCAGCACTCAGAAGGCTGCTCAGCTGGAGAATCACAAGCTCAAAGCCAGCCTGAGCTGTATAGTGAGAACTTGCCTCAGATTAGAGGAAAAGAAAGAGAAGAGGAATAGGAAAAGAAGGGGAGGAGAAAGAAGAGAAATATATATCTTTAAAGTAGGGGTAAATAATCTACCAGAAAGCATTGACTGAGAAGTCAGAAAAATATAATCATCATAAATAAAAGTTATCCAGAATAGTTTAAATCTAAAAAGAATGGGGGCTGGAGAGATGGCTCAGAGGTTAAGTGCACTGGCTGTTGTTGCAGAAGACCGGGGTTCGAATCCCAGCAAGCACATAGTGGCTAACAACTGTCCATAACTCCAGTTCCAGGGTAACCAACATCCTCTTCTGTTCTCTGAGGGCACTGCATGATACAGGTGCATGTATACATATGTAGGAATAACACTCATAAACATAAAATAAAAATATATTAAAAATTATTTTTAAAAGAAAAATGCTTCTAAATTTAATTTTAATTTAGACCCAGGAAATATAAAATTTTACCCAATAATTCTATGGGAATAAAGCAGATTCTACATGGGAAAATAAGTAAAAAAATAAATAAAATACGCATACTCTCATTTTCATTAACAATTTTATCTTATAGCTGAGTAGAATGAAGAAAACATGTTAACGCCACATTGCATTTTGGCAACTATAGGCATGCACATGCAAAAGCATAGTGTTAAATCAAACTCAAGTAATTTATGGTCCACAAACCATACTCTGTTTAAAACAGATTACCTTATTAGAAACAAAGGCAAAGAGGCAAATAAATGCAAAGACTTCTCCAAGTATTTGTTGTTTTCTACAGTGTTAGAATCAAATTCAGTTCCTCATACATGCTAGGCAAGCATTCTACCAGCTAAGCTACATCCCTAGCTCCTCCAAATAGTTTTTAATGACATAGTAAAATTCTATATATTAAACTTCTTTGTAACTCAAAAAATCCTATATATTCACTTGAGTAGAGATATCATTAATTTCATATTGCCCAAGTTTTATAGATATTTTATTAAAAGGGAAAACTTTGGCAGGGCATTCTGGCACAGACCTGTAACCACAGCATTGGGCAGGCTGAGTCAGGAAGATCACAAGCTTGAGATCAGCCTGGTCTACCTAGGGAGACTAAGGAAAACAACAACGACCAAAAAAAACCCCACAAAACTACTTGAATCTCATTAAAAAATAATCAAAGTAGGGGGCTGGAGAGATAGCTCAGCAGTTAAAAATACTCATTGTCCTTCCAGAGGACCTGAGTCCAATTCTTAGCACCCACATGGGCAGCTAACAACTGTTAATATCTCTAGTTCCAGGGGATCCAAAACCCTCTTCTATCCTCTGCAGGACAGAGCACAACACCGGTGCATACATGCAGGCAAACACTCATGCACATAAAATAAATAAAATATTTTAAATAAAATAAAATAATCAAAATAAATATCAGTAACCTCTTCATCTGTGTCTTGGATACTTTCAGATGGCACTGAAGAACATGGTACTTCAAAGTTCTGAAATGAAATAAGTACTTTTTTAGTTAACTATGAAGCATATTATGTATACTAGGGTTTTTTAATCATGGCACTATGAACATCTGGGCTCAGATAAGTCTTTGTAAAGGGTCTTTCAATGCCTTCTATGATGTTTAATAGCATCACTGGACTCAAGTCACAGCTATCAGTACCCATCCTGCTGCCAATCTTTTTCTACTTTAAGATGTTTTATTTTTAACTGCTATTTTTAAAAATTAGATTTACTTATTTGTGTGCATGTACATGTGTGCGTTCTGTATGTGTGTGCAAGTCAGAGGACAACTTGTGGAAGTTGGCACTTTCCTTCTATCAGGTGGGTCTTGGGGATCAAAATCAGGTTGTCAGACTTGGTGGTAAGTGCCTTTACCCACTGAGACATCTTGGCACCCTCATTTTATTTTTTACAATCTTGCAATTGCTAAGGATGAGCCCCCATTCTCAATCTTGGCAACTGAAAACTGTCTTCAGGGGGCTGAAGAGATGGCTCAGCTGTTAAGAGCATTTGTTGCACTTCCATAGGACCCAAGTTTAGTTCCTAGCACTACATCAGGTGGCCACTACTACCTGTAACACTGGCTCCAGGGGTTCTGATGCACACTCCAGGTATCTGTAAGCACTGCACTCACATGCACGTACCCATACAGAGACACACATATATACAAATAAGTAAAAAATAAAATCTTTAATAAAAGTCTCCAGACACTGATAAAATGAGAAACCACCTCTAGAAGAGAAAAGCCCCATTCTATCAAGTCATGAAATGTGATATTCTTTAGGGTTTTTAGTGTAAAAAAAAAAACTCATCTTCTAATAACAGAATTATATGCCACCCTAAGAAATAGAAATATCCATAATAAAGATAAATATGCAGGCTTTCAATGTTCGAAAATTTTTAACCAGAAGTCACAGAGCTATTTTCTTGACTTTTGGCTAAGATCAAGTATAGAAGTCATTGAGTCATTTCTAAAAGTGACCTGATAAAATAATAGAGGGAATTTAAGAGCTATACAACAGCTAAGGAGAAAAAGATGAAACATGTACAGCTGTATTATATGCAGTATATCTTGCTTTCCTGATTATCTCTCAAGTGTCTCTCCTACATCTACAGGATACAAAACAAAACACCAGGGTTTCACGAGACACAAAATCATCTATTATCAGGACCTTGAGTTTCTATCCAATTTTTCTCTACACATCTTTTTTTCTTTTGAGATTAAATTCTTGCTTTATAAAGCAGGAGAGCCTTGAACTTATGGCAACTTTCCTGCTTCTAGAGTGCCAAGATTATGTAAGCATGTACCTCACATCAGGTTCTCTTTCTCTTTCTCTGTGTTTCTTATTTTTGTGTTCTTTTGGGACAGTCTATTATAGCCCACTCCAGGCTGGCTTTAAACTTACTATATAGCTATAGATGAGCTTAAACTGATCCTCCTGACTCTACCACTCCATTTCATATTTACCTGAGTAACCCTTATCCATCCTATAGTTCTAGAGACAAAAGCTTCTCCAGTTAACTTCCACAGTGTACCAGGCTATGTTAACCTCATGTTATACATCCCAATATTAAACGATAAATGATAAGTACTTCATCTTTTTATTTTTTTGAGACAGGTCTCACTTAGTCGTGGCTGTTCTCTAGTCTCTTTCTTAACAGAGCTCCACCTGCCTCTGCCTCTGCTTCTGCCTCTCCTGGGATTAGTTATTATAAATAAACTGACTCCTAATGACTTATTATTATACTCATAGATTAAGGAAGGTATCCCTCAAATCTCACCAGAAAAGTTTCTTTACGCAACAGATGGTGATTAACACAGAAACACACAACTGGGCAAGACAGACAACAAGAGTCTGCAGAGTGCTTATCCATGAATAGGACACCTACATCAAACTTCGGTCTCCCAAGGCTCAGGGATCATTGCCAAAGAGGGAATGAAAAGATTTTAAGAGCCAGATGTGGTGGATGACCACAGGAAACAGTTTTCCAGACAGCTGAGAAGTTACTCATATGAACTCACAGCAATGGTGACAGCATGCACAAGTCCCATGCAAGTTTAAACCAGACAAAATCCCAGCACAGACCTGGGGAAGTGGGTAAGAAATTCCAACAACCTAAGGAAATGGCTGCTGGGAAGACAGTCTCTTTCAAGATTGGGACTCACAGTAGGTTAACCAGGCTCTGTTGGATGGACCCACACTGAAGGACATTTAGGAATTCAAATTACACTCTATAGGCCATATACACTATATTGGTAGGGTGGGGGCAATAAAGGGAGGTACAGAATGAGGAGATCTAAAACCCATAAAATTATATTGTACAAAAATCATAGAAATTCAATTAAATATATATAAAGCATGCATCACCATTCCCAGCTACTTATTTTTAGGAAACTATCTCTCCTTATGTTAATAAGTCTCTGACATCAAAACTATGTTTCTTATGAGCTATTTTATGGCAATATCTGGCACATAGTGACATTCAACAAGTAATGTGTTAAAGGAATGAGCTATTAAAAAAAAAAAAAAGGAATGAGCTATTTAGAATATTAGCCCCTGTGGGTTCTCCTATTTGGGGCAGGAAAAGCCTAAGAGACTGTTACAAAGCTTACTTCAAAGACAATCTGCAGGCCATGGTGGCACTTGCTTTTAATCCCAGCAGGCGATCTCTGTGAGTTCAAAGCCAGCCTGGTCTACATAGCAAGCTCCAGGCCAGCTGGGACTAAAGAGAGACCCTGTCTCAAAAAGACCAAAAAAAACAAAAACNATCGCTCCAGCCCCTTGGGTGGGCCAACTGTTTTGCATTGCAGGCCATACCATACACATAAATATAAATATATGTTTTAATACGTATCAGACAAGCAGGGTCAGACCTGGTGGGCCTTTAATTCCAGCACTCTGAGGCAGGGACCGGATACATTGTAGCTTACCAGGCAGGACTGTTAGAATGGAGACCCTGTGCAAAACCAATTAAGAACACGATAACATTCATTTTCTACCCCAGTAAATGATTGCGCGAGGAAATATGATGAGATAATAAACATTGGTATCCTTAGGTATTTACTCCATTTTGAATTTATATTTTCCAGATAGCAAGACCAGTGCTTTATTTCAGTATCAGTGTTCTTTAATCTTTTGTATTTCATTCTTAAAGTAAGTTTTCTTTTTTTTAAGAAAAGATTTTATTTTTTATTGTGTGTATGTCTGTGTGGGGTGAAGTGCACATGAGTACAGGTGCTGTCAGCATCCAGAATAAGCTGTCAGTTCCCCTGGAGATGGAGTGAGAAGTAGTTGTGTACTGCCCGACATTAGTGCTGAGAACTGAATTCAGGTCACCTCTGTAAAAGCAGTATCTGCTCTTTACTGATAAGTCATCTTTCCATCTCTGTTTCTTTTTATGAAATTTAAAATGAGTCCAGTTATCTTCAACAAAATAATGTAATTATACTATAACCTATGTTTCTGTGCTGCTTACAGATTGAATCTTGAAGTTGAAACACCCGAAAGAGACCAAAACTCAGTTCTTCATCCCAAGAAACTCATTAAATTCCAAGAAACATCATTTTCAAATAATAATCAAATTATGTCACAGAGTTGTTCACGTGGAACTAAAAAAGATATTAAGTTGACAAATGTTGGAAATAAGTTTGCCTATGAAATAAAAAAAACTAGTAATCCTAAAATTATCAAAGATAAAAAATCTAAAGTTGAAGGCCAGACAAAGGAAAAGTATCAGCTAAATTCACTTGTTCAACGGGAGAAGATAAAAGGACTCAAAGAAAAGAGCAATAAACTTAGAGACAATGCCAAAGAATTAGAGGAATGCAAGAAAAATCAGCTTTCTCAGAATTATAATTCCAACAAGATAATCAAGGAACCCTTTGAATCTAGAAGGAAGAAGATCAGCTTCAAAATTCCAAAAAAATGCAATACCCTCCAGAAATTTGTAGAAGACAATGTCTTCAGTTTAGAGTCAAGTAAGTCAAAGATTAGACGCGGGGGAAAAAGAATACTTAAAAAGTTACCAGATGTCATTAAATTTAACCAGGCACAAAATTGAAAACTTGTTTTCAGATTCTACATATAAGCAGCAGACTGTTCGTGAGAGGAAAAGAAAATATACTATGAGCATCAAGAAAGTAATGGTTCAGATCCTAAGGAAAAACTTGCCCAGGTAAATGTACAAAATGAGGAATTTAGTTTAGGGGGAAATTTTTTAATATACTCAGGTTTTAGTTGTCTCTATTATTGATAGTCATAGTAGACTGATTCATATTTAGTCATTATTTGTTTCTTGTTTTATTCTCTTAATTCCAACTTCCTTAGGATGATACTGATATCAGCTGGTTTTGGAGTCACAGGGCAGTATCCAGGTTGTTATGTCCTGGGACATAGACATGTAGCTAGTAGTAAGCAAAGGGAAGCAAGTAATTTTTAAAGGATACAGTTCTAAGCAAGCCCAGCTTATTGGGAGAAGGTACATTTTCAAGAGGGATGAAGTGGGTTAGGGCAGAGAAAAGATTAGCAGCTCAATTCCCTACTACACAGAAAGTTGCTGGTTTTATGTTACCTTAGTGTGGGCTTTCTGTGGCTGCTCTGTTATATGTAGTTCTACATACAATTTCATGCATTACATGTAATTTTAGAATATTTCATCTCCACCCAGGGGTATGTATTTTAGTGTTATAATGAGCCACAGGTCACTTTCAGATACTCTGGAATGCCTCTGTACCTTTCCCATGGTGAGAGCCAGCTGGATTGGGGGTGAGGGGGTATAAGTATGTGGGTATTGCCTTTTAGACTTCTTTGCCAAATTGGTTTTCTTATATGTTAACCTTACTTGTTGCCTTCTCCTGCCTCAATTTCCTGGCAGGTATTAAGGATTCATAGCAGAAGGGAATGTGTATATATAGGGAAGCAGCTGGCAGATTGTCTTTTTTTTTTTTTTTTTTAAAAAAAAAAAAAAAAAAAAAAAAAAAAAAAAAAAAGACAATCTGCCAGCTGCTTCCCTATATATACACATTCCCTTCTGCTATGAATCCTTAATACCTGCCAGGAAATTGAGGCAGGAGAAGGCAACAAGTAAGGTTAACATATAAGAAAACCAATTTGGCAAAGAAGTCTAAAAGGCAATACCCACATACTTATACCCCCTCACCCCCAATCCAGCTGGCTCTCACCATGGGAAAGGTACAGAGGCATTCCAGAGTATCTGAAAGTGACCTGTGGCTCATTATAACACTAAAATACATACCCCTGGGTGGAGATGAAATATTCTAAAATTACATGTAATGCATGAAATTGTATGTAGAACTACATATAACAGAGCAGCCACAGAAAGCCCACACTAAGGTAACATAAAACCAGCAACTTTCTGTGTAGTAGGGAATTGAGCTGCTAATCTTTTCTCTGCCCTAACCCACTTCATCCCTCTTGAAAATGTACCTTCTCCCAATAAGCTGGGCTTGCTTAGAACTGTATCCTTTAAAAATTACTTGCTTCCCTTTGCTTACTACTAGCTACATGTCTATGTCCCAGGACATAACAACCTGGATACTGCCCTGTGACTCCAAAACCAGCTGATATCAGTATCATCCTAAGGAAGTTGGAATTAAAGAGAATAAAACAAGAAACAAATATATGACTAAATATGAATCAGTCTACTATGACTATCAATAATAGAGACAACTAAAACCTGAGTATATTAAAAAATTTCCCCCTAAACTAAATTCCTCATTTTGTACATTTACCTGGGCAAGTTTTTCCTTAGGATCTGAACCATTACTTTCTTGATGCTCATAGTAGTATTTTCTTTTCCTCTCACGAACAGTCTGCTGCTTATATGTAGAATCTGAAAACAAGTTTTCAATTTTGTGCCTGGTTAAATTTAATGACATCTGGTAACTTTTTAAGTATTCTTTTTCCCCCGCGTCTAATCTTTGACTTACTTGACTCTAAACTGAAGACATTGTCTTCTACAAATTTCTGGAGGGTATTGCATTTTTTTGGAATTTTGAAGCTGATCTTCTTCCTTCTAGATTCAAAGGGTTCCTTGATTATCTTGTTGGAATTATAATTCTGAGAAAGCTGATTTTTCTTGCATTCCTCTAATTCTTTGGCATTGTCTCTAAGTTTATTGCTCTTTTCTTTGAGTCCTTTTATCTTCTCCCGTTGAACAAGTGAATTTAGCTGATACTTTTCCTTTGTCTGGCCTTCAACTTTAGATTTTTTATCTTTGATAATTTTAGGATTACTAGTTTTTTTTATTTCATAGGCAAACTTATTTCCAACATTTGTCAACTTAATATCTTTTTTAGTTCCACGTGAACAACTCTGTGACATAATTTGATTATTATTTGAAAATGATGTTTCTTGGAATTTAATGAGTTCTTGGGATGAAGAACTGAGTTTTGGTCTCTTTCTGGGTGTTTCAACTTCAAGATTCAATCTGTAAAGCAGCACAGAAACATAGGTTATAGTATAATTACATTATTTTGTTGAAGATAACTGGACTCATTTTAAATTTCATAAAAAGAAACAGAGATGGAAAGATGACTTATCAGTAAAGAGCAGATACTGCTTTTACAGAGGTGACCTGAATTCAGTTCTCAGCACTAATGTCGGGCAGTACACAACTACTTCTCACTCCATCTCCAGGGGAACTGACAGCTTATTCTGGATGCTGACAGCACCTGTACTCATGTGCACCTTCACCCACACAGACATACACACAATAAAAATAAAATCTTTTCTTAAAAAAAGAAAACTTACTTTAAGAATGAAATACAAAAGATTAAAGAACACATGATACTGAAATAAAAGCACTGGCTTGCTATCTGGAAAATATAAATTCAAAATGGAGTAAATACCTAAGGATAACAATGTTTATTATCTCATCATATTTCCTCTCAAATCATTAATAACTGGAGTAGAAAATGAAAATGTTAATACGTGATTCTTAATTGGTTTTGAAACAGGGTCTCATTCTACAGTCCTGGCTGGAAGCTACAATGATATCCATGTCCCTGCCTCATGAGTGCTGGAATTAAAGGCCACCATGTCTGACCCTGCTTGTCTGATACGTATTAAAACATTATTTATATTTTATGTGTATGAGTATTTTGCCTGCATGCATAAAAGTGCACCCATGGGGCTGGAGAGATAGCCTAGCAGTTAAGAGCACCGACTGCTCTTACACAGGACCCAGGTTCGATCCCCAGCACCCACATGAAGGCTGAGAACCGTCTGTAACTCCAATTCCAAAAGAACTCTAGTTCCAGGGGAATCCGACACCCTCTTCTGACCTCCGTGGCATTGCATGACACTGGTGCACAAACCTACATATAGACAGTACATTCAAATGAATGAATGAATGAATGAATGAATGAATGAATGAAAAAGAAAGAAAGAGAGAGAGAGAGAGAGAGAGAGAAAGAAAGAAAGAAAGAAAGAAAGAAAGAAAGAAAGAAAGAAAGAAAAAGAAAATAAAGTGCACCCATGTCACACAATGCTCTCAGAGGCTAGAAGAGGGCATTTGATCCCCAGGAACTGGAGTTGTAGACAGTGTTAGCTGTCATGTCGGTACTGGGAACTGAACCCAGGTCCTCTGTAAGAGCAGCCAGTGCTCTTAACCATTGAGTGATCTTTCCAGTCCCTTTCCTTGATTCTTAATAGAGAACTTCCTAAACTTAACTTTAGTGGGAGAAATAAATGAAAACAGTGATAATGATTAAACCATTACATATAAAAATGAAATAAAATAAAATGAAAAAGTGTTTGCTAGACATGTGATAACCTCCTCAAAAAGTACTAAGACTCTAAGGCTGGATGTAGTGGCACATGTTTTTAATTCAAGCACCTAGGAGGCAGAGGCAGGCAGACCTTTATGAAGCCAACCTAGTCTACACAGTGTGTTCTAGGCCAGTTAGGGCTAAATACTGAGACTCTGTTTCTAAAAAAAAAAAAAAAATTGGGCTGGAGAGATGGCCTAACGGTTAAAGAGCGCCGACTACTCTTGCAGAGGACTCGGGTTTGATCCCCAGCACCCACATGGAAGCTGAGAACCATCTTTAACTCCAGTTCCAGGGGAATCTGACCCCCTCTTCTGACCTCCGCAGCATTGCACCACACAGGTGCACAAACCTACGTGCAGACAGTACATTCATACACATACAAAAATAAATAAAATTAGTCTTAACTATTGGCAAAGAGTTGTAAAAGAGATCCTTTCATATGCTGCTGGTAGAAATATGAAATGATCTATTAACAAAGGAAATAAAGAGCTCTAAAATATAGTTCTTGATTTCTCGGTAATTCTCATTTTTAGAAATCTACCAAGGTGAAAAAAAATCAGAAATTAACTAAAAGAATCTTATTTTAAATATTTAATTCGGGAACTGGTCATGGTGGCACAAACCTGTAATCTTGCCACTCTGGAGATGGAGGCAAGAGCATCAGTGAAAGTTTGAGGCTGGCTGGGTTTACGTAAGTTTCAGGCCAGCAGAGCAATATAAGACCCTATGTCGAAATGAAACAAGGGGCTGGAGAGATAGCCTAGCGGTTAAGAGCACCGACTGCTCTTGCAGAGGACCCGGGTTCGATCCCCAGCACCCACACGGCGGCTAAGAACTGTCTGCAACTCCAATTCCAAGAGAACTCCAGTTCCAGGGGAATCTGAGACCCTCTTCTGACCTCCGCGGCATTGCACAACACAGGTGCACAAACCTACATGCAGACAGTACATTCGTACACATACAAAAATAAATAAAATTAAAAAAAAAAAAGAAACAAGACAAAAACACAAAAGTCAAGTAGATACCAACTGCTAAAATTTTGGAAATGATTTTTAAAAATCATATGGAACCTTATCATCATTTAAATGTTTATGAAAAGTTCCCAGTGCCAGCAAGAGGGCACTGCCAACAAATGTAAAGTCTTAAGTTCAATCCCTGGGACCCAACCACACGGTGGAAGGAGAGAACCAACTCCTGCAAGTTGTCTGTAAGTAGTCTTTTGACCTTCTCATATGCTATGAGAAGGTCACACTATATATTTTATTTTTTTTATTATCTTTTTAAATTTTTAATGTGTATGAATGTACTGTCTGCATGTAGGTTGGTGCATTGCCTCGGAGGTCAGATGAGGGTGCTGGATTCCCCTGGAACTGGAGTTAAAGACAGTTCTCAGCCACCATGTGGGTGCTGGGAATCAAACCCAGGTCAGCGCTCTTAACTGCTAGGCCATCTCTCCAGCCCCCATACTATGTATCTTAAAAACAGAGGAAATACATTTGGGCTGGGTGTAGCAGCACGCATCTTTAATCCCAGTACTCCAGGCCTCTGTGAGACCAGCCTGATATACATACTGAGTTCCAAGCCAGTGGGGGTACAAGGAGACCCTGTTTTGTTTTGTTTTTTTTAAAGATTGTTGCCCTTGGCTGGGCGTGGTGGCGCACTCCTTTAATCCTAGCACTTGGGAGGCAGAGGCAGGTGGATCTTTGTGAGTTCAAGGCCAGCCTGGTCTACAGAGCAAGTTCTAGGACAGCCTGGGGCTACAGGGAGATCCTGTCTTGAAAAGACCAAAAAAAAAAAAAGATTGTTGCCCTTCATTTTATATAAACATATATGCATATATTCTTAAAATTTTTCATACATGTGTACAATGTATCTTAATAGTTATATATTTTAATCACAAATATTTTATATGTACAGAAAACAAAATTCTGATTTTTCAATCTGCATCAGTTTTTATCGTTCATACACTGAATTAAGAAGGGTGATTTTTTTGTTGTTGTTGTTTTGGTCTTTTTGAGAGGGGGTCTCCCTGTAGCCCCAGCTGTCCTGGAACTTACTATGTAGACCAGGCTGGCCTTGAACTCACAGAGATCCACCTACCTCTGCCTCCCAAGTGCTAGGATTAAAGGCGTGCGCCACCACGCCCGGCTAAGAAGGGTGATTTTTATAGAGACTGTAATATACCGTATAAAAACACATTGTTATGGAAAAGAAATTTGTTTGCTTCTCTAATAAGTGAACAGCAGCAGGAAATGAACCATTTTAAGTAAACAATAGCATTAAGAACATGTCCAAGGTCTAATCTCAACATTCTTCCATCTAAGCAACCTTTTAAATATATACCAGCTCCTCTACCTTTGTGGCTGTTTTAGTTTTTGAGACAGAATTTCATGTATCCCATGCTGACCTTGAATTCACTATGTAGCCAAAGATAAGCTTAAACTCATGATCCTCCTCACCTCCACCTCCCTAGTACTAAGACTGCAAGTGAGCATGAACACACCTGCTTTTTGTGGTGCTGGGGATCAAACCCAAAGCTTCATACCTACTAGGAAAGCACTCTTATCAGCTGAGTAACATCTCCAGCTCCACAGCTGGCATACAAGGCTAAAGATTTTTTTTTTCACTGAAAGTTACATCTAGAGGTTTTGTCAGTATATGAAAGTGAATATTCAGATATAAGTAACAGTGTGTCTGTTTATGTTACTGATGTTGTTACCAAAAGGAGATATGGTAGAACTCACACAATGGCATAGTCATTGATCAGCCCTGGGTCTAAGACAACCCAAAGAACACATCTCACTATTCACCATTCCCAAGACTAAATACAAACAATAAAACCTGAATAAATACTGAGGCCAAGCTAACTTCTAGACATCCTTAAACCATTTAAATCCTAATATCAAAAGAATTCAGGGGCTAGAGAGATGACTCAGTAGTTAAAAGCACTGGCTGCTCTTAAAAAGGACCTAGGTTCAACTCCCAGCACCAATATGGCAGCTAATAACCATCCTAACTCCAGTTCCAGGAGATCCATACCCTCTTCAGCCTACCATGGGCACTGCATCCATGTGATGCACTTATATACAGACAGACAAAATACTCAAACCCATAAAATGCAAATAAAAATTTAAAAAAAAGAGAGACTCGAAAAATAAAGAAATCACCCTACCCCAAATTCAGTAATATTAGTTCTTCTTCCTTTCAAAGACTATATAGACAAGTTGAAAGAGATAGGATATTAATCAAAAATCTATATTTTACTCTCTTATATATCAATATAAGATTGGTAGTTTTAGGACCTGGAGAGGTGGCTCAGCAGTTAAAAGCACTGGCTGCTTTTGCAGAAGATCCAGGTTCAAATCTCAGTACTCCTATGGTGGCTAACAACTGTTCATAACTCCAGTTCCAGGAGATCTGACACCCTATTCTGGCCTCTGTGGGCACTTCACGACATGAGTGTGCTTAAGTACATGCAGGCATAACACTCATACTCATAAAATTAAAAATTAAAAAGTTTTAAGAAGGAAAGGACAGGAGAGAAAGAAAGTGAAGACAATGCAGAAGGCATTATAAAATTAGTTCAAAAAATTTAGCCAGCAATAGTAAACACAGGATAAAATTTCTGATAGAGCACATTTTAAAAGCCAGGTATGGTGGTACAAGCCTTTAGTCCAACACTCAAGAGGCAGAAGCAGGTGAGCCTGCTCTGCATAGCAAGTTCTAAGCCAGCCAAAGCTACACAGCGAGATCCTTTCTCATTAAAACCAAAAGAAAGAAGAAAGAATGAAAACAAAAGGACACTTCAGTAAACATATACACACAAACACAGAAAAAAGAAAACTGAGGGTTGGAAAGTTGGCTCAGCAGTTGAGAGCACTGGTTGCTCTTGCAGAGGACCTGGGTTTGATTCCCAACACCAACATGGCAGCTAACAACTGTTCATAACTCTAGTTCTAGGGAACCCAACACCCTCTTTTGACCTCTTCAAGCAATGAATGACCACAGGTACACTTACATACAAGCAGGCAAAATACTCATGCATATAAAATTAAAAATAAATGAAATATTTAAAAAATAATAAAAATTAAAAACTGAGTAATAAAAAAATAAAAATTAAAAGCCAAATGAAAAAATAGACTTTTTTTTTGTTTTTCAACAGATATTAATAGCAACTGAGAGGTAGAATTTACATTTACATATTTCATGATATCCAGTTTTTCTGTAATTCCTTATCTTCAGAGAAAACTTAACCTTAGCAAATTGTGTCATACACTTCTCATACTTATTCTCAATAGTGGCAAGAAATTCCATAACTATAAGATTCTTTGAATTTTTTATCCAAAGAATGAAGAAATTAAAGAAAAACACTTTCCTTATTTCTACCATCATTCTTCACATTCTCTAATTGTAATCCCATTCTGGTTAATTAATTGTTAAATATTTTATTTATTATTTTTATTTTATGTGTATGAGTGTATTGCCTGCATATATGTAAGTGCACCTATGTCATGCAGTGCTCTCAGAGGTCAGAAGAAAGCTTCAGGTCCCTTAGAACTGGAGTTCAAACAGTTGTTAGCTGCCATGTGGATGCTGGAAACCCCACCTGGGTCCTCTGCAAGAGCAGCCAGTTCTCTTACCCCTGAGCCATCTCTCCAGCCCCCTAATTAATATAATTTTAAAGCCTTATCTACAATTCAGAAATTATTCTCTCACAGGTAATATATAAAAGATAATTTATCCATAATCTCTAAACTAGCTTCACAAGCTCTTTACTAGCATATGTGATAAAGTTAAATATCTTATGATCATGTACCTACTAAACATAATCCCTAGAGATAAAAATCTATACTGTGTGTCATTTACACAATATTTCTGATAAGATTTTTACTTCACTCAACTTTTTGCATAACAGTACAAATCAAACTAAATAAACGGTTCTCCAAATTTCAATCTTTAGTCTTTGGCCAGCAAGACAGTGCTGTAGATAAGGGCACTGGCTATAGCCAAACCTGACAACATGGAGCCACAGAGCAGAAAAAGAGAACCAAGTCCCTGCAAGTTGTTCTTGTTCTCTGACCTCCATACATATGTATGCCATGTACCTACACCCCCACATGCACAAAATAAATAGAAATGTAACTTTGAAATAAATACTTGTTCTTGATGTTCATCCTGATGACATAAACTAAGGCAAGAGGATATTGAGTTCAAGATCTAACCTAGGCTACATAGGAAGCTTCAACAGCTTGGACCCTGTCCCAAAGTACAAAGGGCAAGGATGTAGCCCAGTGTTAGAGTACGTGCCTAGCATGTACAAGATTCCACATTTAATCCTAAGTACTAAAAAAAATTTGGTTATGTGATTCTGATCCAGAAATGTAAAAAAGATGTCAATAAGAGAGAATTTACCTTTGTAGGCCTCGTCTTCTGCTTGTATTACAATACAGAATGTTTATATCATCTGATTTCTGAAATTTAAAAAAATCCATTATTTAGAACATATAAGCTACAGACTCGTATTACAGTTATAGGAAAGAGACTGGGAACCATTTGTATTTCCTTAACTGTGTTAGTAAATAGGCTGACGAAATTTACTAAATCTTTCCAATCCTTTGGTACTTTATTTGTAAAATAAGGGTGATAATGTCTATCCCAACGGGGTAGACATTATCACATTTTGATATTTCACATTTTGACAAAATCACATTTTGTCTTGTTGAGACATTTTGTCTCAACAAGACAAAAAAAAGAAAAAAAAAAGAAACCAGATCTATCTAACTCAACTCTACCACAATTTTCTATGTTCTCTAAGGATGCACACCAAGCACAAGAAAAATAATGGAGACATAAAGGACATATACAAATACCCTAATTATAAGGATCTAACTAAGGGTCAAAGCAGAATAGGTCAATAGGTACTAAAAGAGTTCAAAATATCCACCATCAGAAGATGGAAGGTACTCAAGTGAAAAAGACAGGCAAAATATATGCTAAAGACTGAAAGCAGTTAAGTGATATCAATTCAGCAAAAGAAAAAGTAAACTACCTGACTAGAAGGAGAGAAGACAAGGGAAAGGAAAGGGACACCAAAGTGTAAAGGAGAAGGCAGGGGAGGAGACAATAAACTACATAACTAAAATTGGACCACATCTGGGGCTAGGGAGATGGCTCATTGGTTAAGACTAGCTGCACTTCCCAAGGACCAGGGTTCACTTCCCAGCACCCACATGGTTACTAGCAACTGTCAGTAACTTCAGTTCCAGTTGATCTAGTGGCCTCTTCTGGACTCTATAGGTTTGCAGGCCCATGGTGTACTTATATATATGTAGGCAAAACACTCATACTAATAAAAGAAATAAAAATTGGATCAAATTTAAAAGAGCCCTGAGATATTTTGGCAGAGGACGAATGTCATGAAATTAATGTTTTAAGAAGACTGAGGGCTGGAAGTGTTGCTGAGTCGTAGTGTGTATGCTCAGCACACGTAGGGCCTTCAGTTTAATCCCCAACACCCAAAGAAGATGACTGAAATAAAAAACAATAAATTGAAACAACAGTTTAATCATAATCCTGTGATACATAATACTTCAATCAATGACAAGACTGTACATATGACAGTGATTCTGGAAGATTACAATGAAACTGGAAAAGAATATGGAGCTGGAAAAAAAAGGCAAGAAAAAAAGAAACTGCAGGAGAACAAAAACAAGTCCCAAGAAAAAGCTCAGTGAAGATTTAGCAGAAGCTTCTACAGACCTCAACTAGCTACTTCAAAGGTTTGAAAAATATAGCCCACAATACCAAAAATATTCATGCTGCATTGTCTGTTTACAATCAAATCTATGACGACAAAACAAAACAAACCAAGCAAACCACTAACAAATTTCTCAGAAGAGTGACAACCCTCAAGAAAAGCTTCAGCAAGTCTTTTAGGAGGTATGTCAAAAGACAGAACTGATGTCATAGGAGATGACAGTTCTGTATGCTTCTGCCACTGAAGAACTTCTACTGGGAGAAGACACGGATGCAGAAGACATACTGATCCTGAACCTGTCACTAGCATCACCTAATATGGCTGTATATCTGTGTGTCTATGTCTTATTTTTAAACAAAATTTAAAGAGAAAAGTAATTAAAATAGAAAAACTCAGAAAGATATAAAGAAAAGTATTTTATTCATACAATATGTGTTTTAAACTAAGTGTTATTACAAGGGCATCAAAAAGCTAAGCAATTGTTAAAGTTTATAATGTAAAAGAACTACAAAAAGCTAAGGCTGCTTAATCACTGAAAAAAAAACTTTTTTGGTCTTTTTGAGACAGGATCTCCCAGTAGTCCCAGCTGGCCTGGAACTCGCTATGTAGACCAGGCTAGCTTTAAACTCACAGAGATCTGCCTGCCTCTGCCTCCCGAGTGCTGGGATCAAAGGTGTATGCCATCACATCCAGCAAACAAATCTTTTTTAAATTTTTTTATGTGTATGAATGTACTGTCTGCATGTAGGTTGGTGCACCCGTGTCATGCAATGCCACGGAGATCAGAAGAGGGTGTTAGATTCCCCTGGAACTGGAGTTAAAGATGGTTCTTAGCTGCCATGTGGGTGCTGGGAATCGAACCCTGGTCCTCTGCAAGAGCAGTTGTTGCTCTTAACCGCTAAGCCATCTCGCCAGCCCCAGAAAAATGTTTTAAATAAGTTTAGTGTAGCCTAAGTATACAGCATTTATAAACTTCAAACCAGTAATAGTATTTTTATTGTCCAAGGTTTTTATGTTCACTCACTACTCACTCGCTTAGACCAATTTTCATCTTATAATACAAGTATATCATTTTAATCCCTTTTAAAATTATTTATATTAATGTGGATGCTGTAAGATATAAGATACTGTGCAGGTCCCTGTTAAAGTCAGAAAAAGGATCCAATCCCTCTCAAGTTGGACTGAAAGGCAGTTGTGAGCTGTCTGATATAGGTGTTTGAAATTGAATTCATGTCCTCTGCAGAAGTAGCACATGCTCTTAAGTGCTGAGCCATCCCTTCACCCCCCATTTTAATCTTCATGCCGTATTTTTACTATTTGCCTGCCTGCCTTCCTCTCTGTCTCTCCCCTTCCCTCCTTTCCTTCTGAAACAGGCTCTTACTCTATAACCCAGGCTAAACTTAACTATATGGCCTAGGAGATTCCCAGACTTGCAGCATTCCTCCTGCCTTGGCCTCCTAAGTGGTAGGATTACAGTTGTGAGCCACCATACCCAGATTTACTGTCCTTTTTCCATATTTAGCTATGCCTAGATACAAATATAGATATGACTAATGTGTTACAACTGCCTATAACACACAGAGCTTCAATAAAACATTGGGTTTTCAAAAAAAAAAAAAAAACCAACCACACAACTGCCTATAGTAACATGACTAAAAGCAATAGGCTATTATACCATAAAGCATAGGTGGCTCTCTCTGCCTCTCTGCCCCCCTCTCTCTGTCCTGCCCCTGCCCCCTGCTATCCTGTCCAGTTCCAACACATGTCTGCAGGCAGTTCACACTAGCAGTCCCACATGGAAGGAAAGCATGTTCCTGGAGTGACCTAAGCCTCATGTGCCTTTTACTGGGGTTCCTGCTTTTTTATAACCTAACATTCTGGTGCTTTGTGACTCAGATCGCCGTTTTTGCAGCTCCCCACCCCCCTCCACCCCCGGTAACTGATAAGGCCTCCAGTCTACCGGGAGCAGGCCAAGAGAGCACTCACCATCATTCGGCCAAAGGTACTGTCTCTTTACACTACCCCACTCTATCCCCATGTGACTGTGCGTGAGAGTTAGAGTGCGAGTTATGGTTCCACGGCTATTGGGCTACGGAATCTGATTGGGCCCTAATCCAAGGTTCATTTAACCTCATCAGGCCTCAGAGCATGGGGTTTATATGTGTGGCCCTCATGGTAAGACCCCTTAAGTCGCCTCGTGGGCAGCCGACCAGATGGGCACCTGAGTGAGGGGAGATTCTGTCTCCCACCCCTACCTTCTGTGTACTTCTGTGTGTGTTCTTCCCCATCTAGCTGCCCTCTCTGCCTCAACATTTCCTATCTGAATTCTAACCTACTGCCTTCCGCCTCTGTCTTCTCTCCAATTCTCTTCCTTCATTCTTTTTAGTCTCCCATTATCCTCTGTTCCAAAAAAATTTTTTACAAAAAGCATAGGTGTATCATGATCTATACCCTCAATTTTGTGTAAATATGTGAAGATGTTTGCATACACATACATACATACAGACAGACACATAATCACCTAACAATGCATTTCTTAGAATGTAAGATCCCTAGCAAATCCTAGTAGTTTGGAAGTAGAGACAGGTAGATCAGTCTCTCACTGGCTAGCCAACCTGGACAAATCAGTGAACTTCAGATTTAGTCAGAGACTGTATCAAACAATAAGATAAGAGTGATTGAGGAAGACACCAAATATTGACCTCTAGCTTCCACACTCACACACGTGTACACACACACACAACACACACACACACACAAACACACATACACATATAAACACACAAAGCTATGCATCTCTGTTCATAAAAACAAATACTCCTTTTTTGGACCAGGTCTCACTCTGTAGATCAGGCTGCCTGGAATTCATTAAATATCAGGCTAGCCTAGAACTCACAGAGATCTGTCTCTGCTCAAGTAGGAGTATACCTCCATGCCCAAGTAAATTAATTCTTTTTTTTTTTAATTTTAAAAATTTTTTTAATTAATTAATTAATTTATTTATTTATTTATTTATTTATGTGTATGAATGTACTGTCTGCATGTAGGTTTGTGCACCCGTGTCCTGCAATGCCGCGGAGGTTAGAAGAGGGTGACGGATTCCCCTGGAACTGGAGTTCTCCTGGAATTGGAGTTACAGACGGTTCTCAGCCACCATGTGGGTGCTGGGGATCGAACACAGGTCCCCTGCAAGAGCAGTTGGTGCTCTTAAGCACTAGGCCATCTCTCCAGCCCCCTCAAGTAAATTAATTCTTAAAACACAGTTCTCCAGCCAGTCGTGGTGGTGCACGCCTTTAATCCTAGCACTGGGAGGCAGAGGCAGGTGGATCTTTGTGAGTTCAAGGCCAGCCTGGTCTGCAGAGTGAGTTCTAGGACAGCTGGGGCTACAGGGAAACCCTGTCTCAAAAAGACAAACACAAACAAACAAACAAACAAACAAACAAACAACTCAATTCTACATTCTTAGAACTTTCATTCCTTTATCCTTTAGTTACCCCTTAACTTCAACTTCAGAGTGGTAAGTACTCATGAATTAGCTTAATGTATTTAGTTGGATGTCATTGTTTCTGATGATTAGTAAAAGGAGAACATCAGACTTGGCACTATTGCTGTACATAATTTTATATCATTTGATAAGTTATTTGACCTTGTGGATCTCAATTTTGTTTTTTTTTACATCCCAATTTCTGAATCTGAAAATGCAATATATCTACTTCAATTACTTCAAAAGGAGAATGTAAACCTGGCCTGATACATGCCAATAAGGCTGCACTCAAAAGGCAGGAAGACTGCAGTTCCAGGTTTCAGGACAACCTGAGCTATGAGCTGTGACTAAAAAGAGTAATTGCAGCCAGGCGTAGTAGTGCACTCCTTTAATCCTAACACTTAGGAAGCAGAGGCAGGCGGATCTTTGTGAGTTCAAGGCCAGACTGGTCTACAGAGTGAGTTCCAGGACAGCTGGGGCTATAGGGAGACCCTGTCTCAAAAAAGACCAAAAAAAAAAAAAAAAAAGAGTAATTGCAAAGTGTAACAGTTTATATAAAAAAGACTATTGGGGCTGGAGAGATGGCTCAGCGGTTAAGGGCACCGACTGCTCTTGCAGAGGACCTGGGTTCGATTCCCAGCCACCCACATGGTGGCTAAGAACCGACTTTAACTCCAGTTCCAGGGGAACTAGACGCCCTCTTCTGACCTCCGAGGCATTGCACGACATGGGTGCACAAACCTGCATGCAGACAGTACACCATACACATAAAAAATAATAAATAAAAAAATATATATAAAGAAAAAGAAAAAGACTATTTAAATTTTCTTCCATGGTACCTACCCCAACATAGTAGGGTCTACCAACACAAGAAATAAAAACCTAATAAATGCCTTTCGGCAAATGGAAAGAAAAAAACACTAGTAAGCATAACAGAAAAACTTATAGAAAAATATCGAGAAATTTTATATTATAAACCCTCTAACTGTTCATTAAAACTTTACTATATCCAGATACAGTGGGTAGCACCTCGCTATAGTTCCAGCTCTTTGGAAGAAATGAGACAGAAGGATCACTTGATCTCAAGAGCTCAAGGTCAGCCTCAGTAATACAGTGAAATCCAGTCTCTTAAAAAAGTAAGTCAAGCCGGGTGTGGAGGCACATGCCTTTAATGCTAGCACTTGGGAAGCAGAGGCAGGCGGATCTTTGTGAGTTCAAGGCCAGCCTGGTCTACAGAGTGAGTTCTAGGACAGTTGGGACTACAGGGAGACCCTGTCTTGAAAAGACAAACACAAACAAACAAACAAACAAACAAACAAAAAACTCAATTCTACATTCTTAGAACTTTCATTCCTTTATCCTTTAGTTACCCCTTAACTTCAACTTCAGAGTGGTAAGTACTCATGAATTAGCTTAATGTATTTAGTTGGATGTCATTGTTTCTGATGATTAGTAAAAGGAGAACATCAGACTTGGCACTATTGCTGTACATAATTTTATATCATTTGATAAGTTATTTGACCTTGTGGATCTCAATTTTGTTTTTTTTTACATCCCAATTTCTGAATCTGAAAATGCAATATATCTACTTCAATTACTTCAAAAGGAGAATGTAAACCTGGCCTGATACATGCCAATAAGGCTGCACTCAAAAGGCAGGAAGACTGCAGTTCCAGGTTTCAGGACAACCTGAGCTATGAGCTGTGACTAAAAAGAGTAATTGCAGCCAGGCGTAGTAGTGCACTCCTTTAATCCTAACACTTAGGAAGCAGAGGCAGGCGGATCTTTGTGAGTTCAAGGCCAGACTGGTCTACAGAGTGAGTTCCAGGACAGCTGGGGCTATAGGGAGACCCTGTCTCAAAAAAGACCAAAAAAAAAAAAAAAAAAAGAGNTCGTGCCTACTCGCTGGTGCCCCCTGCTATCCTGATCCATTCAGCCAAGGTAGTGTACTGAGGCGTCACACTAGCGGTCCTCCCACATGGAAGGAAGGCATGTTGCTGGAGTGCGCTAAGCGTCATTCGCTTCTTAGCTGGGTCCTTGGCTTTTGTAGACCTACGCGATTCTGGTGCTGTGTAAACTCAGATCGCGTTTTTGCCGTACTAGCCCCTCTCTACTCCCTCCTCGTAACTGATAAGGCTCCACGTTATCGGGGCAGGCCAAGAGAGTGCACTCACCATCATTCGGCAAGGTACTGTCTGCGTTGACACTACCCACTGCCTAGTGCCCAGTGATTTGTGCGGGAGTACGATGGTTATGGTTCCGGTATCTCGGGCATACGGATCTGATCTCGGTTCCAAGAATCGCAAGGGTCAGTTAACCTCATAGGCCTCGAGGCATGCGGTTATATGCTGTGGCCCTCATGGTACCCTTAGTGCTCGTGCAGGCAGCCCCCCATAGGCATTCTCTCACCCCTAACCTAATTTTTTTTTTTATTGTTTTTTTTATCTCTCCTTAATATTTAAATTTCCTGATCGAGTATGTGGAGGTTGATGATGGGGGTAGGTATTGTTTCTGTGTCTGCACCACCTTTCCGTCTTGTTGTATTCTGGTCTGTTGTCCCCATCGTAGTGCCGTTGCTCCCATGTCGCTTACATGTCTATCTGAAATCGAATCAGCCTATAGACTGTGTCTGTGTTTCTCCAATCTTTCCTTCATTCTTTTTAGTCTCCGGCTGTTTGGAATTCTCCTTGTTCACATAAAAGAATTTGTTACATTCTACGAAGACAAGTTGGTGTATCAATGATCATATTACTCGAATTTCTGTGTATATGTTAGATGTTTCGGTGCATTACAGATACATAAGATCAGACACACATAATACTACAGATTTCTTTAGAATGTTAAGTCCCTGGGAGCATCCGAATCAATCAGTAGTTGGAAGTAGATCACTAGGGTTAATCAATTCTGATGTCTAGCGTCACTGCGACAATCATTCAGTGACACTTCGATTTGTCAGGACGACTTTATTTCTCACACATGCCTAAGAAATGTGATTTGGTGAACAAGCCAAATACTGTGACTCTAGGTCTACACGCCCACCATCACCCACATGTTGAGACACACACACAAATAACTCACATCCGACAAATAGAAACACACAGAGTATGAGCATACTAAACACACAAAGCTGATGATCATATCTGATTACATTGTAAATATCACTTATCAACTCCTGTTTGGAGTCCGAATCTCCGTGTTAATGGTAGAGTCAGGACTGTGCTGAATGTATAATTCACAATTCTAAGTGTCTACCTCTAACCATAACATTGAGAGTTCGTGTCGTGCATACAAGTAGGAGATGAATCATAAAACGACTCTATATCACTCCTTAAGGAGTGGGGCGCGAAGTATCAACGCCTTATAAACTTATGCTCACTTTCTTTGAGATTCTTGAGAAACAGTGCCTTTGTTTAATTTAACTTAATTTGAATGTATTATTTATTTATGATTTTATTCGTAAGATGAAGTGTTCTGCATTTTGAGCTCATAGGTGCGCCACGCCGAGGTGCATGGTGCGAATGGGTTCCACAGGACTGTCCGGAGAAGACCAAAAAAAAAATTAATGAACTTAAGGCCAGGTGCTGGTGGAGCGGGGGGAGTCCCCTGAAGTTGGTGTTCTCTCTTGATTAATAATGTACAGTTACAGCCGTTCTCAGCCACGATGGTGGTGGCTAGGAAAGGATCGAATCAGCATTTCAGGACGGCCATCTGCTAGCTAAGAGCAGTTGGCTATGCTCAGCTAAGCACATAGGCCCATCCTAGCGCAGCCCCCTCAAGTAAATATCCAATCTACTACAGAGTAGGATCAGCAGATTCCATCCAGCCTATGCTCGTGGAATGGTGACACGCCTTAGTCAATACCTACGCAAACTCCGAGGCAAGCAGGTGGATACTTTTGAGCAAATTACACAACGGCCAAGCTTGCAGTTGTGAGTGTCCTAAGAGATTCAGCATTGGGGCTACAGTTGATCTGAAAGAGAACCACTGTCTCAGAAGAGTTGGATATACACTACTCAAAGGCAACAGACAAATATCACATTGAGCAACGCTTTATCTATACTATAATTACATTATATCTCTCATTTAGGATAATTCTCTTAAGTTACGTACATGTCTTAGTAACTTCCCTCTGCTCTAGTCCTCATCACGCTTTATTACCTTAACTTCGTAACCTTTGACACCGACTTTGGGTAGGGTACTGGACATGGAACTCTAGTCACTTCAGAAATTGCTATCTACGCACTTGCCGTCAGACGTGGTCAATTGTTTCTGCAGCTGATTGGAGATATAAAAGAGGAAGACATCGACTTGGCTGACTCAACTTGTGTACACACGTGATTTATTGCTCATTATTCGCATAAATTCCCTGATCCTTGATCTGTGATCACAGACCTAATTGTCCATTGTTTGTTCTACATCCGCAATTTATTGACGATTGACATAAAGTTTGACGAATATAAAACTCCCTACATTCAAGTTTACTGTCAAGAAGGAATGAGTAAACCTGCCTGATACATCCCAATAAGTGCACTAAAAGCAGGAAGACGCATTCCAGTTTCAGACAACCTGAGCTATGGCTGTGACTAAAAAGTAATTTGCAGCCAGGGTAGTTATGCACTCCTTTATCCTGAACAACTTAGGAAGCAAGAGGCAGGCGGATCTTGTGGTTCAAGGCCAAGACTGGTCTACGAGTGAGTTCAGGCACAGTGCTGCCTGTGAGCCTTCTGAGTGGAACCATCAAATAGGTGTGAACCCATCAGATCTACACAAGAAAGACCACATCAATAACAATAAAAAAGAACAAGAAGATGAGTAATTCAAGTGTAACAGTTTAATAACTAAGAATTACTATTGGAGGCATCGTGGCAGAGATGCGAAGCCTATCGCACGCGGTATTAAGTTGGCTACTTGGCCTTCCAAGAACGTATTTCCTTTCACAAGTAACCAGGAGGGGTGAACTTGTGGTGGATCAGATCTGTGTTCACTTGATTTCACCGTTCTTTGCTCTGCCTGTGTTGGAGCCATTGTTGCGTTGTTGGAAGTGATCATTTCCCCAAACACTATTCCTTGAGTCCCAGGGTTTGTGAGCGAGGAAAGGGCAATCGCAAGGCAATTGTCCTGGATCCCTTAAGTGATCCAAGGTATTAATGTTTCCACTGGTAAATTTGGAGGAAACTACATGCAAAAAATTCATGTGCGCAAATCTGGTATACTTACAATTGTTAACCAGCATTTGGCGTTTTTTTTTTTTTACATTTGTGTATATGTCTGATGCAGGTTTGTGCCATGTATGCATCCAGAGGTCAGAAGAAGCGGGTGTGAGTTCCCTGGAACTGGAGCAAAGACAGTTCTCCCACATGTGGTGGGGATTGAAACCGGGTCTCTGCAATAGCAGCCAGTACACTTAACGCTAGACTTCAGTCTGATAGCAGCTATTGGAAAACTGGAACAAATGAAGCAGGGTCTGACCTTGAAGTGAATATAAAATTTTGAAGATACACAAAAAAACCCCAGAGTTCAAGCCAAAGACATAGTGTTCATGTGTATACATCATTCAGGAAGAGTGACACAAGGCAGGGCCGGATTACTAACAAGCTTGAGGCAGCCTGCGGGTACAGACGTAAACCTCTGTCATCAAAAAACAACAAAAACAACAGTAGAGCTTTACAACAATGTGTTGTTTAGTATGGCGCAAATGGATTAGAGGCTGGAAGAATGACTGACTTAAAGCACAATGCATCTTGCAAGAAGACGGGTCCATCCAGCGATGGACTTCCCTTATTACGACCATCAGGAGCAGAACTCACCAGATTCCAGGGATCCCACCACTCTCTCCGACTCCACGCATTCGACAGGGTCACACTAATGCAGAGATATATATTCATAATACCAAAAATATTTTTCTTAGGATATAATGTATCAAGATCAAATGAAATTTAGACCCGTCTAGCTCATTGCCTTAAGAAAGGACTGAGTGGTCGATTGCCAGCACCACATGATGGCTGAGAACGACTTTAACTCCAGTTCCAGTGGTATACAACACCCTCTTCTGTATTCCATGTCTAAGGCATCTGCACGGCTATGGTGCACAGACACCTGCATGCAGACAGTAACATACAAGAAGAATATAACTAATAAATAGAATACAGCAGGACTATGGTACTACTAAAGAAAAAGCACAACTAACGGACTATTTATAATTTCTTCCATGTACCTACCCCAACTAGTAGGTCATACACACAAGGAAATAATAAAACCTAATAAATCCTTTTCGGCAAATGGAAAGAATAAACACTGTAAGCATAACAGAAAAAACTTATGGATAAAAATCGAGAAATTATATTATAAACCCTCTAACTGTTCATTAAAACTTTACTATATCCAGATACAGTGGGTAGCACCTCGCTATAGTTCCAGCTCTTTGGAAGAAATGAGACAGAAGGATCACTTGATCTCAAGAGCTCAAGGTCAGCCTCAGTTAATCAGTGATAATCCGAGTTCTTAAAAAGTAAGCAAGCCCGGGTTGGAGGCACATGCCTTTTAATGCTAAGCCTTGGGAAGCAGAGGAGGTTGACTTTGTGAGTCATAGGCCAGCCTGGTCTACGAGTGAGTTCTGGACAGTTGGGACTACAGAGATCCCGTCTTGAAAGACCCCAAATTATAAAAAAAAAATAAAAACCTAAGTTAAAAATACCAGGTGTGGTAATGCCTTAATTCTAGCACTTTCAGAGGCCAAAGCAGGTGGGTCTCTGTGGATTCAAGGCTGGCCTGTTGTCAATAGCAAGTTTCAGGCCGCTGAGCTATAGGGAGACCCTGTCTTCAACAACAATGATAAACATTAAATTAATTAAAAATTTAAGAAAATTCATTAGATACCCGGTATCTAAACACTCACCAGTTTTCTCTTCTCTGATGAAACTGATTTAACATAAGCTGAACCAAGAGAACTTGCTGAGGTTTTTCTCTCATTCTTGTCCTAAGAACGCCATTGGGGGGGAGGGAGAACAGAATAGCACAAAATAAAACATAATATAAAAGAACATGATTTTATCATTGTTATAGAGAAACTGAATTTCTCATTCAAAACCCACTGAACTAGTACAACATCCAAGTACAAAACTTTGGTAAAACGTAGTCACATGGATATTAAGTGGTGTATTCTTTAGTATCCATCACTTAAGTGGAAACACAAGCAAATGATCTATATGAATAGAGGCCAGCCTGGCATGCAGAATAGTGATTCCAGGCCAGATGGGACGAGATAGATGTTTAAGTATTCCTTGTAAGTGCTACAGGAAGTGAAATAAAATTAGACGAAGAGAAAGAAGAAAATAGAGAATAAGAAAATGGGAAGATGGCCATTTTTTTTTTATTATTTATTTTTGTAGGTGTATTAATGTCCCTTATCTGCATGCAATCTGCACCCATTCGTGCAATGCCGCGGAGTCAGAGAAGAGTGTGTCGGATTCCCCTGGAATCGGAGCTTCTCCTGGAATTTAGGAGTTCAACAACGGTATCTCAGCCTGCCATCTGTGGTTTGCTGCGGGATCGATACCAGGAAGATCCTCTAAGACAGAAGCGTGCTTGTTTTTGCTGTCCATCTTAATCTGCGAGGCTATCTCTCCCCAGGCCCCCAGAACGATTCTAATTTTGCGGGCTCCATTAAATTTTTAAATTTTTTTTTTTATTTTTTTATTCGTATTTTGTTACTAAGCCCCCTTGGAATCCGAATTGAAGAACCTAAATAGAAATTAATCAAAAATGCCTGAGATAAACAGCTCAATTGGCAATGCTTTTCTAGACCACTCATCCCAGCCAATTACACAGGTGGCGTACTAGTATATAACTTGTGGGACATCCCAGAATTCAACAAGACCAGGCATGTGGACGATACCTTTTTTTTTTTTTTTTTAATTTTATTTATTTCTGTATGTGTATCAACGTACTGTCTGCATGCAGGTCTGTGCACCCGTGTCGTGCAATGCCTGGGAGGTCAGAAGAGGGTCTCGGGTTCCCCTGGAACTGGAGTTCTCCTGGAATTGGAGTTTTAGACGGTTCTCAGCCGCCATGTGGGTGCTGGGGATCGAACCCGGGTCCTCTGTAAGAGCGGTCGGCGCTCTTAACCACTAGGCCATCACTCCAGCCCGGTGGGACATACCTTTAATGCCACCACTTGGGAGGCAGAGGCAGGAGGATCTCTGTGAGATTGAGGTCAGCCTGGTCTACATAATGACCTCCAGGCTAGCTGGGGCTACAGGAAGACGTCTCAAAAAAAAAAAAAGAAAGTTGGGGGCTGGAGAGATGGCTCAGTGGTTAAGAGCACCGAATGCCCTTGCAGAGGACCTGTGTTCAATTCCCATTAGCCACATGGCAGCTAAGAACTGTCTTTAAGTTGGGCGTGATGGCACAAACCTTTAATCCTAGCACTCAGGAGGAAGAGGCAGGTGGATCTCTGTGAGTTCAAGGCCAGCCTGGTAAAAGAAAAGAAATACCCTCTAAAGGGAGGTTGGATAGTGAACATCGAACCCAGTTAGGTCAAATAAATAAATTCTGATATTTAATAGCAAAGAGAAATGACTACAGTCACAGTAGCCAATTACATATTGTACAAAGACACAGAAAAGAAAAACTCAAAAGCTAAAAAACATGAATTACAAGGAAAGGAAAATGTTAATTATCCTGATGTGACTTCTGCATGCTGTACACATAAAAATCACATTCAACCCTATTGTTCTGTACAACGAATACATGTTAATAAAAAAAAATTGAAGACATTCAAGATCGAAACCAGATGTTCAAGGTCATCCTTAACTACATAAGGAGTTTGAGGCCAGTCTAGCACACAGGAGACCAAGACCCTATCTATAATTAAAAAGAAAAAAAAAGAGGAGACCCCAGAGACAGGAATGCACCCAGATTGCAAGAACAAGGAAGTCATGAAGTAGAGTGGTGGTAAGATAAAATGGCAAAAGTAGGTTGCCAGTCCCAACAAGAGGCATTTAACATGGAAAACCCACTAGAGAGTACAGAGCAGAGGCGTAGCATGATCCAAATTACATTTCACACTAGGACCACACTGGTTGCTATATTAAGAATTAACCGCTTGGGAGCCAGGAACCCAGGCCTGAAGCCAGAGTTCAGGGCAAGTATTCTGTGGAGGCTTACTCCCTGCTGGCACTCCAGCTAGGGGAGGAGTCTGAGGGGACCTGCAGGTCCACCTAATTGGAACAGGTGTCCTGGAAGGCCTTGGGAGCCAGGAACCAAGGCCTGAAGCCAGAGTTCAGGGCAAGTATTCAGTGGCAGCTTACTCCCTGCTGGCGCCCCAGCTAGGGGAGGAGTCTGAGGGGACCAGCTGGTTCAGCTAATTGGGAAAGGTGTCCTGGAAGGCCTTGGTAGTCAGGAGCTGAGGCTCAAACACAGAGGGTACCCACACAAGCCAGAAACCCAAACCCCCCACTCCCTACCCCCCGCCAACTGGAACCCCCAACTGGATCTCAGGAGAGAGTGGTTGACAGCAAAGGGAATACAGTATTCAGAAGGTGTCACCCGGGTTGCTACACACCCAGCTCCTGCAGAACAGAAAGGGAAAAGTGAACTATACCTTCCAATATATAACCAAAATTGAAAGCCTAAAACCTAGACAAGTCAACACTCCATTCATAAGGAGAATATAACAAAGACACCCGGAGGAATCAAGGAAAACAATCCTTCAACAAAGTGAAAAGGCATTCAAAATTCACATCAGAAAACAAGCAAAAAGTTAACCGCATGCCAAGAGCACAACGAAAGAACAATATGGGAAAAGCACACAACAACTCCACAACAAACTCTACGGAGCCAGTGGAGGACCCCTACCATGGGATCTCTGTAGAAGTAATCCAGGACACAGATCCCAAAATAACAATCACAGATATATTCAAAGAAATCATAAAACTGAGGGGAGAGAATGAAAAACTCAGAAAGGACCTACAGGAAGACAAGGACAAACTGGAAAGAACTAAAAGGAGAAAATGACAGATTCCGGAAGGAGCTAGAGGGACAAAAATGACAAGCTCCAGAAGGAAGTGGAAACACTGAAAAGATCCTATGCTGAAATGAAAAAGGAAACCAATGAACTACAAGAAAAGTTTGAGAAGCTCCAAAAGGAAATGGAAATTGTAAGGAAAACACAGGAAGAACAGCAACAACAAAAAGGAAATTAACAGTCATCCAATCAAGTGGAAAGAATGGGAAAAAGCCTCAGAAGCAGAATGGAAGAAGCAGAAAAAAGAATATCAGACCTAGAAGACAACACAGAACAACTAAAAACCTCAAGTAAAGACTATGAAAAACTTAAAAATACACAAGAGTGGAACAACCAAGAAATGTGGGACACTATGAAAAGATCAAACCTCTGCATCATAGAGATAGAGGAAGGAGAAGAATCCCAAGAAAATGGTATTGACCAGATTGTCAAAAAAGTAATAGAGGAAAATTTCCCAAAACTAAAAAAAAAAGACGAACCCCCATGCAAATACAAGAAGCAAGTAGAACACCAAATAGACTAGACCAGAAAAGAAACTCCCCTGGCCATATCGGAGTTAAAATTCAAGATACCAAAAACAAAGACAAAATTCTAAAAGCTAAAAGAGAAAAACAACAAGTTACATACAAAGGAAAACCTATCAGAATCAGAGCTGACTTTTCAGCACAAACCATGAAAGCAAGAAGAACGTGGACTAAAGCACTCTCAGTGCTAAAGGACTATGGATGCCAACCCAGGTTGCTATACCCAGCAAAACTATCTAGTTGAAGGAAAGAGAAAAAGCTTCCACGACATAAACAAAATGAAAGAATACATGCTTGGAAAACCAACCCACCAGAGAATGCTTGAAACAATTCAAAGGACAGAGGAGAGGAACAACTACCCCAGGTACCTTGAAAAAAAAAATTTTAATAAAAACAGAAATGTAGAGGGAGAAACCTACACAAATAAATGCAAACATATAATAAGATGAAACCAACTCTTCATAAAATACTTGAAGCAATTCAAAGGGCAGAAGAGAGGAGCAACAATCCTCAAGGACCTAGGAAAAGAAACTAATAAAAACATAACCATAGGAGTAGAATCAGAGGCTAGAAGTCCAAATGGATAATAAGGTCAAAAGAAGCAACATCCATCTTTCAATTATAACCTTAAATATTAATGGGATAAACTCGCCAATCAAAAGGCATAGACTGGGAGAATGGATTAGGAAACAAAACCCAGCTATATGCTGTCTACAAGAAACTCATCTCAATTTCAAGGCTAGGCACCAACTTAAGGTGAAAGGATGGAAGAAAATATTCCAAGCAAATGGTACCAAGAAGAAAGCAGGAGTTGCTATTCTAATATCAGACAAAATAGACTTCAAAGCAAAAGAAATCAAAAGAGACAAAGAGGGCCATTACATCTTTATTAAAGGAACAACTGATGATGAGGATCTCACAATCATGAATATATACGCATCAACTGCCGGTGCACCAAACTTTATAAAGACAATTCTTCAGGATCTCAAAGCACAGATAGTAGGGGACTTCAATACCCCACTAAGTCTTTTAGACAGATCAACAGGACAAAGGATAAACAGAGAGACATCTGAACTAAATGATACAACACACCAAATGGACCTCACAGACATCTATCGAATATTTCACCCAAACACCAGACAATACACTTTCTACTCAGCACCTCACAGAACATTTTCCAAAATAGAGCATATACTGGGACACAGGAAAAAACGCAACAAATACAAAAAGATTGAAATAATCTCATGCATTATATCAGACCACAGTGCAATAAAACTCAATATCAATATCAAGATAAAGCCTACAAACTATAAGAATACATGGAGACTGCCGGGCGTGGTGGCGCACGCCTTTAATCCTAGCACTTGGGAGGCAGAGGCAGGTGGATCTTTGTGAGTTCAAGGCCAGCCTGGTCTACAGGGTGAGTTCCAGGACAGCTGGGGCTACAGGGAGACCCTGTCTTGAAGAAAAAATACCGGAAAAAAAAAAAAAAAAGAATACATGGAGACTAAACAACACTCTCCTGAATACTGAATGGGTCAAGGAAGAAATAAAAACATTTCTGGAACTGAATGACAATGATAATACAAAACAGCAAAAACTATGGCACACTATAAAGGAGTCCTAAAAAGGAAGTTTATAGCTCTAAGTGCCTACATTAAAAAAAAAAAAAAAACAGAAAAAGCACAAGTGAATGATCTAACACTGCAGCTAAAAATACTTGAGAGACAACAAATGAACCCTAAACGCAGCAGACAAGAAGAAATAACAAAAATCAGAGCAGAGAGCAATGAAATAGAAACAAAACAATGCAAAAAAATCAATGAATCCAAAAGTTGGTTCTTTGAGGGAATAAACATGATAGTCAGACCTCTACCCCAGTTAACCAAAAGAAAGAAGGAACAACTCCAAATCAAGAGAATCTGTGATGAAAGGGGAAATATCACAATGGAAAATGAAAAGATCCAGAAAATCATATGGGAATACTTCAAAAACCTATACTCTACTAAGTTTGAAAACCTAGAAGAAATGGATGAATATCTGAAATTCTGGGAATCACCAAAACTCAACCAAGAAGAGATCAACAGCTTAAATAGACCAATAATACATGAAGAAATTGAAGTAATAAGTAGGCTCCCAACCGAAAAATGCCCAGGCACAGACAGTATCACGGCAGAATTCTATAAAATATTTCAAAAAGACAGCCATCACTACTTTAGTTCTTTAGAAGGATACAAATGGAGGGAGTTCTCCCAGATTCCTTCTATGATGCCAGCATCATGCTATTACAAAAACCAGGTAAAGATACAACCAAAAAGGAGAACTACAGACCCATCTCCCTAATGAACACAGATGCCAAAATAATAAACAGGATACTGGCAAATCACATACAGACCCACATCAAGAAGATCATCCATCATGACCAAGTTGGATTTATACCAGAGATGCAAGGATGGTTCAACATACAAAAATCAATAAATATCATCAAGCATATAAATGGACTGAAAGACAAAAACCACACCATCATTTCAATTGATGTGGAGAAAGCCTTTGACAAAATCCAGCATCCCTTCATGCTTAAAGTCCTAGAGGAAATTTGACTGGAGGAATCATTCCTCAATGTAATCAAACCCATATACAGGAAACCCACAGCCAACATCATCCTAAATGGGGAAACAACAGAAGCATTCCCCTTAAACGTAGGAACTCGGCAAGGCTGTCCCTGTCACCACTCCTTTTCAATACTGTGCTTGAAACCCTTGGTAGGGCAATAAGGCAAGAAAAGGAAATTAAAGGAGTTCTAATTGGAAAAGAGGAAGTCAAGCTTTGCATTTTGCTGATGATATGATTGTCTACCTAAGGGATGCTAAGAATGCCACCAGAAAACTCCTACAAACGATTAAGTACTTCAGTAAAGTGGCAAGATACAAAATAAATCTAGAGATCTGAGATCTCCTGAGGCCAGCGGAAGGTACCGGGGCACGGTCTGAAGAGGCCCGCCCCACATGCCAACTGGGATTATGAAGAGGCATCTGAAGGAGGCAAGCAAAGCAAGCCTTCAACACAGTGAAGAGGCATTTAGGATTCACATTGGAATACAGGCAAGGAGAATCCCATATGCCAGGATCACGAAGAAGAGACTACACTGGAAAGGGGCAGGATAATCCCGTGCCAAGCTTTACCAACCCTATGGAAGACTCCTGCAGTGGGATGCCTCTGGGGATGCCCCAGGACACAGATATCAGAAACGCAATTGGGAACATATTTAAAGAACTACAAGATCATAAAGAACAAATCAAAAAACTAAGAAAGGAGAATGAGGAACTCAAGAAGGACCTAGAGAGAGAGAATGACAACCTCTGGAAGGAAGTAGAAACACTGAAAAGATCCCATGCTGATCAAGAAACCAACCAGCGAACCAAAGAGCTACAAGAAGAGATCCGGAAGCTCCAAAAAGAAGTAGAAATACTAAAGAAATCAGAAGAGGAAATGAAAAAGGAAATCAAACACTTATCCATTCAAGAAGAAAGGAATGGAAAAAGCCTCAGAAGCAGAATGGAGGAAGCAGAACAAAGAATATCAGACCTGGAAGATAACACAGAACAACTAAAAACCTCAAGGAAAGAGTAGGAAAAATTTAAAAATACACAAAAGTGGAACAACCAGGAGCTGTGGGAACACTATGCAAAGATCAAACTTCTGCATCAAAGGAATAGAAGAAGAATCCCAAGGAGACTGTTTATTGATCAGATCTCAACAGAATAGATGAAAATTCCCCAAATAAAAATGGTCACACCAATTCAAATACAAGAAGCACATTAGAACTCCAAACAGACACCGATCAGAAAAGAAATTTTCCAGGCCACATCATAGTTAAAATGCTAGACCACCCAAAACAAAGCCAAAAATCCTTAAAGCCACACGAGAAAAAAAACAAGTGACCTCTAAGGGAACCCAAAACCATCATCAGAATTACAACTGACTTCTCAATACCAAAACTATGAAAGCAAAGAAGAACATGGAGCAAAAGCATTCCCAGTGTTTAAGGACAATAGATGCCAACCCAGGTTACTATACCCGCAAAAAAGTCCCAATTATAGTTGAAGGAGAGAGAAAAACCTTCCATGACAAAAACAAGTTGAAAGGAATACATGTCTGGAAAAAACCATCCTTCAGAGAATACTTTGAAGCAATTTCAAAGAACAGAAGAAAGGATCAACCATCCCCAGCATCTAGAAAGAGAAATCAAAAAAACCATAACTGCAGACGTCGAAACCAACAAACCTAAACCAAAATGGATAATAAGGCAAAAGGGACCAACACAAACCTATCAGTTCATAACCTTAATTATTTATGGACTAAATTCCCAATCAAAAGACTGACTGAGCGATTGGATTAGGAAACAGGAATCCATCGATATGCTGTCTACAAGAAACACCAATCTTACCTTCAAGGACAGGCACCACCTTAAATGTGAAGGGATGGAAAAAACATATTCCAAGCAAATCGTTTACCAAAAAAGAAAAACAGGTGTTGCTATTTAATATCGGACAAATAGACTTCAAAGTCAAAGAACTCAGAAGAGAAAAAGAAGGCCATTACATTTTTACAAAAGGAAACAATTCACCAAGAAGATTTCACGATTATGAATATATATGCCCCAAATTTCTGGTGCACCAAAACTATAAAGACATTTAACACCAAAAATATAAAGACAATTATCCCGGACAACAAGTAACAGACTAATCCCAGTACACTCATCGTAGGAGATTTCAATACCCCAACTGAGCCCATTGGACAAGTCAACAGGACAAAGAAACTTAACAGAGACATCTGAAAGGAATGATATAATACACCAAATGGAACCTCATTATTTCCTTACTGAATATTCCATCCTACTACCAGAGAATAAACTTTTTCTTACTCAGCAGCTCATGGAACAGTCTCCAAATCGGCCACATACAGGACACAGAAGAACCCTCCACAAAATACAAAAAGAATTGAAATAATTTCATGCATTCTATCGACCACAACGCAATAAAGCTCAAACCCTCAACACCAGGACAAGCCCTCCTGCCTCAAGAACACATGGAGACTAAAAAACACTCCTTGAATAATGAGTGGGTCACGGAAGAGATAAAGAAAGAAATAAAAAGGCATTCATGGAACTGAATGACCATGACAATACAACACAAGAAAACCTATGGGATACCTTAAAAGCAGTCCTAAGAGGGAGTTTATAGCCCTGGGTGCCCACATTAGAAAAACCGAAAGAACACAAGTGACTGATCTAACACTACAGCTAAAAGCCCTTGAGAGCGGCACAACAAAATGAACCCTAAACGCAACAGACAGGAAGAAATAACAAAAACAAAAAATCAGAGCAGAAATCAATGAAATCGAAAACACAGAAAACAATACAAAAAAATCAATGAAAGCATAAAAGTTGTTACTTTGAAAGAATAAACAGATAGACAGACCTCTAGCCCAGTTAACCAAAAGAAAAAGGAACAACTCAAACTCAATCAATCCGTGATGAAAAAGGAAATATCCCAACAGGACAAAGGAAAAGATCCAGAAAATCATATGGGAATATTACAAGAAACTATATTCTACCAAGTTTGAAAACCTAGAAGAAATGGATGAATATCTGAAATCCTGGGAATCACCAAAGCTCGGGCAAGAAGAGATCAGCAGCTTGGGATCTTTTCAGTGTTTCTACTTCCTTCTGGAGTTTGTCATTCTCTCTCTCTAGGTCCTTCTTGAATTCTTCATTCTCTTTTCTTAGTTCTTTGATTTGCTCTTTATAATCTTGTACTGGGGCATCCCCAGAGGGATCCCACTGTAGGAATCTTCCATAGTGTTGGTAGAGCTTGATGCGGGATTATCCTGCCCCTTTCCAGTGTTGTCTCTTCTTCGTGTTCCTGGCATATGGCCTTCTTTTTCTCTTCTGATTTCTTTTACTTTGAAGTCTATTTTGCCCGATATTAAAATAGCAACACCTGTTTTCTTTTTGGTACCATTTGCTTGGAATATATTTTTCCATCCCTTCACTTTAAGGTGGTGCCTGTCCTTGAAGGTAAGATGTGTTTCTTGTAGACAGCATATCGATGGATTCTGTTTCCTAATTCAATCTCTCAGTCTATGTCTTTTGAAAGATAAGGAAACCAACCATTGAAGCAAAGAGCTACTGGAAGAGATTGAGAAGCTCCAAACAGAAGTAGAAATATTAAAGAAATCAGAAGAGGAAATGAAAAAGGAAATCAAACACTCATCCAATCAAGAGGAAAGGAATGGAAAAAGCCTCAGAAGCAGAATGGAGGAAGGAGAACAAAGAATATCAGACCTGGAAGATAACACATAACAACTAAAAACCTCAAGGAAAGATTATGAAAAATTTTAAAATACACAAAAGTGGAACAACCAGGAACTGTGGGACACTATGAAAAGATCAAACCACCGCATCATAGGAGTAGAGGAAGGAGATGAATCCCAAGAGAATGGTATTGATCAGATCTTCAACAGAATAATAGATGAAAACTTCCCCAAACTAAAAATGGTCAAACTAATACAAATACAAGAAGCACATAGAACTCCAAACAGACAAGATCAGAAAAGAAATTCTCCAAGCCAAGAAAAAAAAAATCTAGAAAAATCAGTAGCCTTTCTTTACACCAACAACAAGCAACTGAAGAAGAAATACAAGGAGACCTTCCCACTCACGATAGCCTCAAAAACAATAAAATACCTAGGAACAAACCTAACCAAAGACACCATGGATCTCAACAACAAAAAATTTAAACCCCTGAAGAAGGAAATCGAGGAAAACATCAGAAGATGGACAAACCTCCCATGCTCATGGATTGGGAAAATAAATATAGTAAAAATGTCCATTCTACCCAAACAGATTTAACGCAATCCCAATCAAAATCCCCAAGAGCTTCTTCACAGGCTTGGAAAAAAAAAAATCCTCAATTTCATTTGGAAAAACAAAAGACCCCAAATAGCCAAAGCAACCCTGGGCAAAAAGAACAATACAGGGGGGATCTCTGTACCAGACATCAAACTATACTACAGGGCTATAATCATAAAAACAGCCTGATACTGGCACGAAAACAGACCTGTTGACCAATGGAACAAAACCGAAGATCCAAACCTGAGCATATACAATTTTGGCCACTTCATATTTGACAAGGGGGCCAAGAAGACACAATGGAGGAAAGACAACATCGTCAGTAAGTGGTGTTGGCAAAACTAGATCACCACCTGTAGAAGAATGAAATTAAACCCCTACCTCTTGCCCTGTACAAAACTCAATTCCAGATGGATCAAAGACCTCAACATTGTGGGAGACAAAGAGTGCCTGAAGTGACAAGCTGAAGAGAAATGGCGCTTGGTCTGTAGCCATGGCGTTTGGTCTGCGGCCAAAAGGCACTGGCTGAAGAACACAGTGCACATGCTTCAGTAATTTTCAAGATGATGTATGAGTGCCGTTTCTTATGCATCATGTTTTATTCATGATATTTTGTTAAGCTCATGGGCGGGATGTGTTGCATGGGGAATTTTATCTATGAACACAAAACTTCTTACATAAGGAACTGTATCTATAGATGCGAAGCTGCTGATTGGCTCAATACTGGTATAAATATTCTTGGTTTCTAAGCTATTGTTGTTAGTAGTGTTAGTAATTGCATGCAATTGTTAGTAGCATTAAGAATTATAAAAGTTAAAAGGAAATGGTACCATTAAAAGAAACTACAAAGAATAAGTTAGAGGAGTGATTCATTCCCAGTCTGTCTCCGATGATTCGCGCTGCTGGACGGCGCAAACGTGAAACCCTAAACTCTGGAGGTGATAGAAGAGAAACTTGGCAGCAGCCTAGAAGACATAGGCTGCTGGATGCTGCAACTGGTGGCCCGCCTTATGGGGAGTGCGGGAACCTTGCTGCAGCACTTTAGTTTCATCAGCCCAGTGGAGCAACTGAGGAACCCTGCAGGTAAAAAAGCTCTGGGCCCAGAGTGTTAAGGGAGCAGGGAAATAAGATATAAGAAATAGAAACTAGAAGTAAAAAAATAAAAAATAAAGTAAAGAAAAAAGAAAATAGAAAAAGGGAGCTGGAAAATAAATAAAATGGGCTCAGAAATATCAGGAAATCAGATGACTAGAGTCAAAAGAGATTTGTTAAAGTCCAATGGGACTGCTATAAAAGATAATACAGCAAAAACGTATGTAGAAACCATGTTAAAGGTGAGTCCATGGTTTCTGGAAGAAGGTTTTTTAAATGTTCCTCATTGGGAACAACATAAAAGAGACTTAGAAAGACAAGAAGATCTAGAGCCACTTCCTAAGGGAACATTTCCAATGTGGCAGTTAATTAGAGAATGTCTTGGCTCCTCTAAGCCTATGGTTAAGGCTCAAATCTCCCGTGGGAGGGAAACGGAGGAAATAAGAGAGCGGGAATCCCAAGGAAATGGAGAGGAATCAGAGGGGGAAGAGTTAAGTGGAGATGAGTTAGAACAAGATTTGGAAAAGGATCCACTTCCAATGAAGCCTCCGCCTCCACCCCCCCCATGGGAAAGTTAAAACGAGACGACAAAGGGAGGCCATGGAGAGAGGTTAAACAAGACAAAGGGAGGTCATTAGCTTCATTCTGGGATATTGATGAGGTCACCACCTGTATAAAGAGGCTATTTAAAGTTAGCAGTGACTCTGAAAGGGAATGGGAATGGCCTGTCATGGAGGACCAGAATCCACAAAGATATCACCAGCCGCTAGATTTTAAATCAAACAATTAAAAGAAGCTGTGGCCACTTATGGTACTCAGGCACCTTTCACTGTTAGCATGCTGGAAACTCTGGCTGGTATGAATTTATGCCCTGAAGATTGGAAAAGACTGTGTAGAGCGGTCCTCTCTGGTGGTTCCTACTTAGTTTGGAAGACCACCTGGCAGGAACTGTCTATGGAAACTGCATGCAGAAACGCTGCGGCAGGAGTTCCACAAAGAGACGTAAACATGCTTACTGGTAAAGGTGATTATGCTGCGATAGCAGCCCAAATACAATATGATCCAGGAGTTTATGCTCAAATTGCTGCGGCTGCTATGCGAGCTTGGAGATCTATTCAAGGAGTAGGTGATTTACAGGGACAGCTGTCAAAAGTGATTCAGGGAACAAATGAGCTTTATGCAGATTTTGTAGATAGACTTATCCAAAGAGAAGTACAATATTCAGAGATGTGGACCAGGCAATGCCGCTGATTAAGCAGTTGGCATATGAACAGGCAAACAAATGGTGTAGAGAAGCCATTCGGCCCTGGAAGAATAGAGATCTCTCTGCTTACATTAAGGTCTGCAGAGATATTAATGATGCCACGGTCACAGGGGCTGTGATTGCTGCTGCAATACATGGAGTTTCTCCACTAAGATCAGAAAGTAGAGCTAAATCTAAGTGTTTCAATTGTGGACGACCTGGACATATGAAAAAAGATTGCTCTCAAAATAGAGGAAATTCTTTCCCTCAGTCATAATTGCACCCTCCAGGCATATGTCCAAAATGCATTGGGCCAATGAATGAAAAGCTAGAATTGAGGGACGTCCTATTCCGTTTTCAAAAAACGGGAAGATGGGCCCATTGCCTTGGGCCCCCCAAATGTATGGGGCAGCCATGGACTTGACTCCACCAATTTACCCAATACAGACAATCCCACGTCACAATCCCTTCCTACCATTAACTCCCTCTGCCGAGGAACACAAGGAAGCGCAGGATTGGACCTCTGTGCCACCTCCAGACTCGTATTAACAACAGATATGGGAGTACAGTTGATGCTTCAGGGATTAGGGGACCACTACCTCCGGGAACTGTAGGTTTACTTCTTGAATGTAGTTCAAAAATATTAACTTGGCCTTTTTGTCCTCCCAGGGGTTATTGATTCACATACAGGTGGAAATTTCACAAATTATGAGTTAATTCCCCAAAAGGCATATCTGTCATTAATCCTGGAGACCGCATTGCACAATTAGTGTTATGCCAGTGCAGCACAACAAACTAAAGCAATCCCCAATCCCGAGGAAATAGGGGCTTTGGATCTACAGGAAAAAATATATGATTTTTTGTCTATGACTTGTAACAATAGACGTATTAAGAAGCTTATTGTTCAAGACATCCCAATTACTGGGCTCTTTAGATCTGGAGCAGGTATTCTGTTATTGCCTCAAAAGACTGGCCAGGGTCTGGCCTCTTGTACACACCTCACGCCACTCTGAGGGGCCTGGGCTATTCCCAGTCTCCTGATAAAAGTGCCAAAATATTACTGTGGAAAGATGATGAATGTCATTCAAGCCTATTCCAACCTTATGTTCTTAGTTCCCTGCCTGTGACTTTATGGGGATGAGATATTTTAACTCAAATGTGATTCCATTTAACCACAATGAGCCTACAGTTGCTACAGAAGTTAATGAAGCAACAGGGTTATATACCTGGATAAAGTATTAGGAAAATGTCTTCAGGAAATAACAAGAACTAATTATTCCTAAACAAAAAAACTAATAGCATTGGGATAGGATATCCCTTTTTCTTAGGGGCCACTGATCAAATACAACCACTAAAAATTACTTGGAAATCTAATGACCCAGTCTGGATCCCTCAGTGCCCCTATCCCAGAAAAAGATCCAGGCGGCTCATGAGCTGGTTAGTGAACAATTAAAAAGGGGACACATAGTGCCTTCAACTCTCCCCATGGAATTCTCCTTATATTCTGTTATTAAGAAGAAAATCGGGGTGGAGAGATGGCCTTAGGGTTAAGAGATCACCGAGCTGCTCTGCAGAGGACCGGGTTCGATTCCCCGCACCCCTGGCGGCCGAGACTTCTGAAACTCCAATTCAAGCAGATAGCTCCAGCTCCAGGGGGAATCCAGGACCCTCTTCTGACCTCCGCGGCGTTTGCACGACACCGGCGTGCACAGAACTTGCAATGCAGGGCAGTACATTCATAAATACCGGAAATAAATTTTAAAAAAAAAAATTATTTTAAAAAAAAAAAAAAAAAAAAAAGAATAAAACAGGAAAGTGGCGTCTTCTCCAGGACTTGAGAAAGGTTAATGAAACAATGGTTCTTATGGGTCCACACAGTCCTGGACTCCCTAACCCTGCTGCAATTCCTAAGAATTTCATATCATCGTTATATGATTCAATGGTTTTTCTTCAGTATTTCATTATGTGCTGAGGATGCTCCTAGATTTGCTTTCTCAGTTCCTAGTATTAATTGCATTACTCCCAACCAGAGATTTCACTTGTGTTGTTCTCCAACAAGGAATGGCTAACAGTCGAATCAACACCCGAAACAAAGCACAAACAAGCTAAACCCATATACTCACAAGTAACACTAAATGGACTCAAGTATGAAAGGATATCTATTGATTAAAACAAGGGCAGTAGGGTGAGCCCTAAATCCAATTTGATAGTTTACAAAGGGAGATGTGGGTAAACTGGGTATTCCACCCAAGCCCCCCTCCCCCGCCATGTCGAGGCCTACTATTGAAGTTCTTTCTCATTTTTCATTTTTTAGTTTTGTCAATTTTAAGACATGGGTCTCCCTGATATCCTAGCAGGGCCTGGAACTAGATATGCAGACCAGGCAGGGCCTTGAACTCACAGACTTCCGTCTGCCTCTGGGCCTCTGCTCCCAAGTACTGGAATTACTGACCACCATGCCTGGCTCTCAGTTTTCTTCTATATTCTATCTGTTAAATTTAAACAGAAAGAAAATAAATAATAAAATGGAAAATTGATACAAGCAATAGAAAACATGACTTGAAGATACTGAAGAAAAGACAATAACCTACAAGCCAGGGACAAAGGTCAGGAACAAATTCTTCCCCACTCCAACCCTCAGAAAGAACAACCCAGCAAACACCAGGATTGTGGACTTGTAGCCTTAAGAACTTCGAGAAAATAAATTTCTGTTTAAGCCAGAACGTCTTAAATAATTGATCACAATTCAATACGGCAGTCACCTAACAATGTGAGACATGAAAAGTCTGGGTTTCTAAATATACAATGTGCAAAATTTAATTAGAAATTAAAAAATGAAAAAAATTGTGTTTCTGGCATTGACCTATGCTATATTATGGGATTTTATCACATCTCTGGTTCTGAGCACACGACAAATATGCAGACATTTGTACACATCACACAATACTAACAAACACTACCCAAATCACCTTGGCTCAAATTTGAGATAAGTGTACATCATGATTTGCAATGTTTTTACTATATATACATACAAAGTTTTCTGCTCTTACAAAACATAATGGTTTTCTTATGGCCACAAAGAGTTTTAATATTTTCCTTCTATTATTCCTCAGCATAGTACTACTTTGGATTTTAATTTTTTTATATTTATATTTCTGTATCGTGACAATGTATTCGTCGCATGCAAGCGGGTTTTTCTGTGCACCGTGCGGCAATATCCGCGGAGTCAGAGGCGCGGAGAGTTTCCTGGAGTTGGAGCCCCAACTCTCTCGTTCTCAGCCGCCATGGGTGTGGATCGAACCGGGTCCTCTGTAAGTGCTGTCGGCGCTCTTAACCGTAGGCCATCTCTCCCCAGCTTAAAGCTGCTTCATGACTTTAAGTGTCATAAAAAGACTACTCAGTGGGGCTGGAGAGAAGGCCCCAGACATTAAGAGCACTACCTGCTCCTCTTGCAGAGACCTAGCTTTGTTTCTCCAGCACCCACATGGCAGCTAACAACCATCTGTACATCTAGTTTCAGGGGATCTGACACCGTCTCCTAACCTCCTCCGCACTCCACAACACTAATATGGGAGGGAATTACACTCATTAACGTTAAAATTTAAAACAGAAATGTGTCTTTTTGAGACAGCCCACCCCCCCCCCCCCCCCCCCCCCCCCCCCCCCCTTGGGTCTCCCTTTAGTCCCAGCTGGCCTGGAGCTTCTCTATGTAGACCAGGATGGGCCTTGAACTTAGAGATCTGCCGCCTCTGCCTCCAAGGTGCTTAGGATTAAAGCCGTGTGCACCTGCCCTACACAGTACTTCTACCCACACCTACTGCCTCAAGCATGATCCACAGGCACTCCAGCACTGAAGCCCTATGAGCTCTAACTCTAGCCCTGATGCTAGGTGTTTTTTTAAGGTTCATTATTTTTATGTTGTTTGGAGTTGGCTACATGTATGGTATGTTACCATGTGTTCTAGTTTGTCTTTTGATTGCTGTGACAAAACACTCTGACCCACACCAACTGGGGAGGAAAAGGTTTATTTAGCTCACATCTCCTGGGGCACAGGTTCAATCACTCAGGGAGCCCAAGCCATTGACTCAGGGCAGGAACCTGGAGGAGTGAGCTAAAACACAGGCCATGGAGGAGGCTGCTTACTGGCTTTGCTCCCCTTGGCAGCCAGCCTGCCTTCTTATATGTACACAACATAACCTGCCCAGGAGTGGCAACACCCACAATGGGCCATGGGCCCTCCCACTCTGCCCGACAATCAAGACAATACTCCACAGGAATTGGCCACAGGGCCAGTCCAATGGAGCCAATTCCCCAATTGGGCTCCCTCAACCCAGGTATCTCAAGTTGACACTAAAGCTATCCAGCATCACTGTGGAATGNTTATCCAAAGAGAAGTACAATATTCAGAGATGTGGACCAGGCAATGCCGCTGATTAAGCAGTTGGCATATGAACAGGCAAACAAATGGTGTAGAGAAGCCATTCGGCCCTGGAAGAATAGAGATCTCTCTGCTTACATTAAGGTCTGCAGAGATATTAATGATGCCATGGTCACAGGGGCTGTGATTGCTGCTGCAATACATGGAGTTTCTCCACTAAGATCAGAAAGTAGAGCTAAATCTAAGTGTTTCAATTGTGGACGACCTGGACATATGAAAAAAGATTGCTCTCAAAATAGAGGAAATTCTTTCCCTCAGTCATAATTGCACCCTCCAGGCATATGTCCAAAATGCATTGGGCCAATGAATGAAAAGCTAGAATTGAGGGACGTCCTATTCCGTTTTCAAAAAACGGGAAGATGGGCCCATTGCCTTGGGCCCCCCAAATGTATGGGGCAGCCATGGACTTGACTCCACCAATTTACCCAATACAGACAATCCCACGTCACAATCCCTTCCTACCATTAACTCCCTCTGCCGAGGAACCCAAGGAAGCGCAGGATTGGACCTCTGTGCCACCTCCAGACTCGTATTAACACCAGATATGGGAGTACAGTTGATGGCTTCAGGGATTAGGAGACCACTACCTCCAGGAACTGTAGGTTTACTTCTTGAATGTAGTTCAAAAATATTAACTGGCCTTTTTGTCCTCCCAGGGGTTATTGATTCAGACTATACAGGTGAAATTCAAATTATGGTTAATTCCCCAAAAGGCATATCTGTCATTAATCCTGGAGACCGCATTGCACAATTAAGTGTTACTGCCCAGTGCAGCACAACAAACTAAAGCAATGCCCCAATCCCGAGGAAATAGGGGCTTTGGATCTACAGGAAAAAAATCTATGATTTTTTAGTCTATGACTTGTAACAATAGACGTATTAAGAAGCTTATTGTTCAAGACATCCCAATTACTGGGCTTTTAGATACTGGAGCAGATACTTCTGTTATTGCCCTCAAAGACTGGCCAAAGGGCTGGCCTATACAAACATCAACAGCCACTCTGAGGGGCCTGGGCTATTCCCAGTCTCCTGATAAAAGTGCCAAAATATTACTGTGGAAAGATGATGAATGTCATTCAAGCCTATTCCAACCTTATGTTCTTAGTTCCCTGCCTGTGACTTTATGGGGATGAGATATTTTAAGTCAAATGGGAGTCCATTTAACCACAGATGAGCCTACAATTGCTACAAAGTTAATGAAGCCACAAGGTTATATACCTGGAAAAGGATTAGGAAAATGTCTTCGGGGAATGACAGAACCAATTATTCCTAAACAAAAAACTGATAGGCATGGGATAGGATATCCTTTTTCTTAGGGGCCACTGATCAAATACAACCACTAAAAATTACTTGGAAATCTAATGACCCTGTCTGGAACCCTCAGTGGCCCCTATCCCAGGAAAAGATCCAGGCGGCTCATGAGCTGGTTAGTGAACAATTAAAAAGGGGACACATAGTGCCTTCAACTTCCCCATGGAATTCTCCTATATTTGTTATTAAGAAAAAATCAGGGGGCTGGAGAGATGGCCTAGCGGTTAAGAGCACCGACTGCTCTTGCAGAGGACCCGGGTTCGATCCCCAGCACCCACATGGCGGCCGAGAGCCATCTGAAACTCCAATTCCAGGAGAGCTCCAGCTCCAGGGGAATCCGGGACCCTCTTCTGACCTCCGCGGCGTTGCACGACACGGGTGCACAGACTTGCATGCAGGCAGTACATTCATACACATACAGAAATAAATTTAAAAAAAAAATTAATTTTAAAAAAGAAAAAAAAAAAAAAAAAGAAAAAATCAGGAAAGTGGCGTCTTCTCCAGGACTTGAGAAAGGTTAATGAAACAATGGTTCTTATGGGTCCCACACAGCCTGGACTCCCTAACCCTGCTGCAATTCCTAAGAATTTTCATATCATTGTTATAGATATCAAAGATTGTTTTTTCAGTATTTCATTATGTGCTGAGGATGCTCCTAGATTTTCTTTTTCAGTTCCTAGTATTAATTGCATTACTCCCAACCAGAGATTTCATTGGGTTGTTCTTCCACAAGGAATGGCTAACAGTCTTACCATGTGTCAGGTATTTATAGATTCTGCCTTGCGACCATTTAGACTCCAATTTTCTCAAATATTGGTAATCCATTATATGGATGACATTCTTTTAGCTCATAAAGACAAGATATTATTACAAACAGCCTTTACAGCCCTCACTCAACAATTGCAACATCATGGACTTTATATAGCTCCTGAAAAGGTACAAGAAACCTTGCCTATAAAATATTTAGGTTACACTATTACAGATACATTAATTAAACCTCAAAAGGTCCATCTTACTACATCCCGTCTAAAAACCTTAAATGATTTCCAAAAATTACTGGGAGACATAAATTGGATACGACCTACTCTAAAACTTACAACTCATGATCTCAAGCCTTTATTTGATATTTTAGGAGGCGATCCCAATCCAACTTCTCCTAGGGAAATCACTCCAGAAGGAAAAAGGCCTTAACTTTAGTAGAACATGCTCTTGAAAATGCTCACTGTATAAAAATTGATATTACAAAACCAATACAGTTTATAATTTTGTCCTCTCCACAGTCACCCACCAGAGTATTATGACAAAATGGACCATTAATGTGGATCCATAATCATTCTATTAATAGTAAACATATCACTGACTATCCTGAGGCAATAGTCCAGACTATTTTCAATGGCCTTACACAATGTTTAAGAGTTTTTGGTAAACATCCTGATGTTATAATTACTCCTTATACTACAACTCAACTCCAATGGTTATATAACAATTCTGACAGTTGGGCCATCCTCAAATGCAGTACTAATATTCCCACTGAGTGCCATCTTCCAGTCACCTCTACTTACATTTTTTAGTCAACACCCAGTAGTCTTCCCTAGGGTTATATCACAGCATCCGCTTCCTGACACTTTGACTGTATTCACAGATGGCTCATCCAATGGAATTGCTGCAGTTGTTACCCAAGGAGAGTCAAATACTTTTCACATTCCATATTCATCTGCACAACTAGTTGAATTAACTGCAGTAATTATAGTTCTTGAAACTTATTCTATGCAATCCCTTAATATCTTTACAGACAGCAAATACATTCTTCAGGCTGTTCCTCATTTAAAAACGGCAGGGACTGTTTCCCCATCCACATCAGCTCATACCTTGTTTTTACAAATTCAAAAATTATTATGGGCCAGAAAAGAAAAATTATTCATTGGACATATCAGAGCTCATACTGGATTACCAGGCCCATTAAGTGAGGGAAACGCTATGGCTGACTTGGCTACAAGGCCTATTGTCCTACTTTCTATAGAACAAGCAACAAATTTTCACATTATTTCATGTCAATTCAACTACCTTAAGAGCTAAATTTCATTTAACTAAAGAACAGGCTCGCCACATAGTAAAGAATTGTCAATCCTATAGCCCCTTACTGCCGGTCCCTCATTATGGGGTCAATCCTAAGGGACTACAACCTAATCATCTATGGCAAATGGATGTCACTCATGAGCCATCATTTGGCACTCTGAAATATATACATGTTTCAGTAGACACTTTTTCAGGATTCACTCAGGCTTCCCCTCATTCGGGTGAAAAAATAAGGGATGTCATTTCTCATTGTTTACAAACATTTGCCATACTTGGTGTTCCCAAAGTCATCAAGACAGATAATGGGCCTGCCTATTCTTCATCTGCTTTCTCCCGGTTCTGTCAAACTTTTGATATTACTCATAAAACAGGTATACCATATAATCCACAAGGACAAGCCATCGTGGAACGCAGTCATTTAACTCTCAAGAATATACTTATAAAACAAAAAAGGGGGAGATGTGTGTAAAACCCCTAGAGAGAGACTAAAACTTGCTTTATTTACTTTAAATTTTTTAACCTTGGACAAGGAGGACCGTACTGCTAGTGAGCATCACTGGAATCCTTCAAGGACAGAAAAACCTCTAGTTATGTGGAAGGATGTGTTGCTTAATAAATGAAAAGGTCCAGATCCGGTACTGATTGGGGCCAAGGCACTGTTTGTGTTTTTCCTCAGGACGAAGAGGTGCCTTGGTGGATTCCAGAATGGCTGATTAGACAGATAAGCCCTTCAACAGACAATCAGGATGATGCCAGAGATGACAACAACGCAGATCCCCCAGCTACTAACCCATCTAAAAAGGCTGTAAAACCCTTTGCTATTGAAAATTTGTTTTTAGCCATGTGTGTTTTACTTTCTGCTATTTCTTTTGGCCAAGCAGTAAATGTAAATTATTGGGCTTATATTCCTAATCCTCCTATATTAGAACCTATGTATTGGGGAGATATGGATTTACAAGTTTATACTATTCTGAAGATTCTCTCCCCACCATGGAATGATTTTTGTTCTTTAAATATTAATGATGGCACTAAATATAATTTTACTCATTCCATGGAAAAAGATTCCCATTTGTTTAGGTTCTGGTGAATTTTGCTTGCCTTTGGCATACCAACATTGGTTATTGCCAGGAATAAATATAACCAGACACGCTTACAGCAACTTTCTGCATGGTCTATAAATCAGACATGGGATAATGTTATTAAAGAAATGAAATTGATATTGCCAAATTGCCCTGATTTCACTTATATTCAATTGAAATATAAACCATTTATATGGTCTGAATGCTTAGGTAAATTTGGAAAAATTATTAAAAACCGATGGGTCAATTGGGGGCCATATGGGCTCTTTGTTAAAACTTGTTCAGAATGGAATACTATTACTTGTGATTTGCTTAAAACAGTCAGAATGGGGGCTGGAGAGATGGCCTAGTGGTTAAGAGCACCGACCACTCTTACAGAGGACCCGGGTTCGATCGCCAGCACCCACATGGCGGCCGAGAACCATCTAAAACTCTGATTCCAGGAGAACTCCAGTTCCAGGGGAATCTGATACCCTCTTCTGACCTCCGCGGCATTGCACGACACGGGTGCACAGACTTGCATGCAGACAGTACATTCATACACATACAGAAATAAATAAAACTTTAAAAAATAATAATAAAAAAATTAAGAAATAAATAAAGCAGTCAGAATGACCAAGGACCCGAAACAGGAAGACACCATCTATGATAGGCAGCGATTAATGGCTTGGGGTGATGGCGGTATTACAGATAATCAATTGGCCATTTTGACATCTCCTGCTGAAGTGCAGACTCATCTGTGGAAATTGGCTGCAGCTATCAAGCCAATACACATGTTTAATGGAAGTTTTGCTGGGACTTCAGTATCAGCTGCTATCTATACATTTAGAAAATTTAGTAGCACTAATATTACTGCTGTGTACCTCTGCCTTATATAATTCTTATAGGAACTTTCAGTTTTTCATCTAATATTTCCTGCATTGAATGTAGACTATTTTCCTGTATTAATACTTCTATTAGTTTAAATGGTAATGAATCTTTAATAATTTTGCAACAAAAAACTCACATTAGGATGCCTATAAATCTTGGTAGGCCTTGGGCCCATGAACCTTTAGATCCTGTAACTTTGGAATTTTTTAAAAAGATTTTAAAGCGTGTTAAACGTATGATAGGAATTGTTGTTACTGTAATTTTTTTTTTATGTGTATGAATGCACTGTCCACATGTAGGTCTGTGCACCTGTCTCATGCAATGCCGTGGAGGTCAGAAGAGGGCGTCAGATTCCCCTGGAACTGGAGTTCTCCCAGAATTGGAGTTACAGACGGTTCTCAGCCACCATGTGGGTGCTGTGGATCGAACCAGGGTCCTCTGCAAGAGCAGTCAGCACTCTTAAACGCCAGGCCATCTCTGCAGCCCCTGTTGCTGTAATTTTAAGTCTTACTGCAGTTACTACAACTGCTGCTGTATCTGGTATTGCTTTACATACTACTATTCAAACTAAACATTTTGTAGAACAATGGCATCAAGATTCTTATACTATGTGGGCCCATCAAGTTGAAATTGACTCCCGTTTACAAACTGAAATAGATGTGTTAAAACAAATGGTAGGGTGGTTAGGAAAAAAGATGTTGTCATTGCAGGAACAACTGCATCTTAGATGTGATTGGAATTCAACTACTTTCTGTATTACTGACTTACAAGATAATGAAACTGTTATAGAATGGAAGGAGGTTCAACCTTATTTACATGGTAATGCATCAATGAAGGCAAAAATTATAAAACTTAAAAGAGAAATTGAGGATACTTTTGCTAAAAGTATGTTTAATGAGGATGCTGCTACTGTTGCACAAATATTTGCTGATAAACTTACAGGATTAGATCCAAAAGGAATGTTACAAAGTATAACTCATACTGCTGGAGGAATGTTTGGAGTTTTAAGCCATTGTAATTTATCCTATTTGGTTGTGTTCTATTTTTATGTATAAGCAAATAAAGAAAATTTTAATTTAATCTGGATGAAACGTCGTAAGTTGAAAACGAAAAAAGGAAAACCGGGTGGAACTCAGACAAAGGGCGGCATGAGGCGGGCAGAGGGTCATGCCGCTGATACGGTTGTGCTAGAGGAAAACGACAGGGGGGCTTGGGACGGGAGCGGGAGTGACAGTGGGGGGAGCCGGCACGTGTGGCGGTGGCGCGCGAGACACACTGAAGATGGCGCCGACTTCCTGAGTTGCTGGAACAACTACAAGCCGTTTCCCCGCCGTTGCCTTTGCATTGGAGAAACGGCGCATGACTACTAGTCCCTAAGCTCCCGCTTTTAACATGCTAATGAGGCATGGGACAGTGCACCTATCAAGAGCATACACGAACCCTCTAAACTGCTATTTAAAAACAGTGGCTCTTCCCCATTTCGGGGTCATTCTCACAAAAGAGCGGTGCACAATAAATTAACCACAGAAGATCCGGCTGTCCCCGCGGGAAGTTCGTGCCGCGAGACTACAGCGCGACCAGTGGGGCCGAAGAACCGTGAGCGGCGCCGAGAGGGACCCTTCGACTTCCCTCCGAAAGGGTTCAGAACGTGCCAGGTAATTTTTTCTTAAGTGAAGTTCTGAAAGATATGCGTTTTCTTCTTTCCTCTGTCGCGGACGATCTAGGAGGGAGTGGAACTTCTAATTATTTTATTGCTGTGTGTATTTGATCAAAACTGTAAAAGAAAGTTAGGGAAGGACACAAGCCCTTGCGACCTTCAGGAAGCATGTCTGAAACAGAACGGAGTGAAAGGGTAGATGCGCATTCAAAGAAAAAAGTGGATGCTAGCGAGATTATTATAAAGGTACCTTATACCCATTTAGAGACCTACAATCCCTGACATTAAATGATTCAAATTCTAATGAAAAATTACCACTATCTGAGAAGGAGGAATTAGAGAGAAGCAGCCCGGTAAAAAAATGAACACTTTCGCCCCGCCCGTTGAAAGAAAAGGTTAAAACTGAAAGTAAACAGGTTCCATAGCTTTCCCGCTCCCCTGCTTTCAGCTCCTCTGCTTATGCACTTGGGAAAAATGCTCCACCTTCCTTTTTGTTCCCCAGAGGCGCGACATGCCATGAGGCCAATGTTCCCAATTATAGAGAATGCCGGGGGTGAGCGTTCACATCAGCCAGTAGACCACAAACAGGTCAAGGAATTGGCCGAATCAGTGCGTGCCTATGGAGTGAATGCTAATTTCACCATTTCTCAAGTAGAACGCCTTGCAAGTATTGCAATGACACCCACAGACTGGAAATATGTTGCTAAGGCTTCCCTCCTCACCATGGGACAATATGTAGAATGGAAGGCACTTTGGTATGATGCCTGTCAGGCACAAGCCCGTTCTAATGCTACAGCTGGAGGTGAGGTGGCCCGATGGACATTCGACATCCTTACTGGTCAGGGAGAACATGCTGCTGATCAAACCAGCTTTCCACTTGCGGTATATAGCCAAATATCAACTGCAACCCTAAGAGCGTGGAAGGCGTTAACAAAATAAAGGGGAAGTCTCAGACAATTTAACAAAGATATTCCAGGGCCCTGGGACGCCACTGAGGTCCAGACGCCACGGCCACATCCCTTCCACATACTTGGAGATACCTGTCTGGCGTGTGGCCCCGCTCCTCCTGCTCTGAAAACAGCGGATGGCTGGTGGGGAAGGGCTGGCCTTCTAAGACAAAAGCCTAGCCCTGGGCAGTGTTCTTTGTGTTTTAAAAGTGTAGCTTTGATTTCAATCCTCCGGAGACAGACTTTGGACCTCCACCCTACCAAGTTGTATCAGCAGGTTTAACTCAAAGTCTAGAAGAGATTTATAGGCCTTAAATTTCTAACAAACAAACTTGGTCTGATAAATTTCTTTTTTTTTTAAGAAACGTTGGTAAAGGTCTCTTTAATAACATAAGTAGATAGTTGGTGTAATTTAAATAAAAATGCTTTAAAGAAGGACTGTTTAACCTTCTTTCAGCCTCAGTCTTCAACTGGTGTATGTTGTTGAGTAATGTTGAGTTTCCGGCTTTCAATGCATATGTCCTACCAGTTGAAATCTATTTAGCTAACTATAACATAGAAAAGGTTTGCTTTATACTCCTTAGTGTTAATTTTAATTGGGTTTATAGTATGTATATTTTTCAGTTTAATGATAGATTGTTGTTAATAATTAGTAGTAATTGTTATTAATCGTTATAGTTATTGTTATTTAACGGGTTCATTGTTTGATGCTACTTTGTTTGCCCATTATTATTATAATTACTGTTCGGATAATTATTATTCCTTTAAAGTCCTTAATAGCAAGACGAGATGGATCATTTCAAGACTCCAAACAACTTTGGCCTGTCGACTTTTGGGAATCCTCAATCCTTAGATTTGTAAATAGCATAGGGATAGTTATGCTTAGCAGAGGGACAGCTTGGGAGTAATTGAACCAAAGGGACAGGATAGGGAAAGAAATAGTAAACTTTAGAGATAATTCATTAAAGGCAAATGGTTTGAAACTGTCCTGTTTTTCATTGGACATCAAACGATGTGGTTTTCTTCTCTTACAGGTCAACCTAACAATCTTTCTTATGTATGTGTGTAGTATGTATTGCGCGCGCACATGTGTGTATGGATGATTGTACTTTTTGTGTTCTAAGGATATTATGTTAATAGACATGATAATATAAACATTGACTCTAAGTTGGAACTGGCCCTTCCAGTCTTTAAGACGCAAATTTGATATGAAAACAGCCAAAAATGTTCGAGTTTCAACCAAAGTTATGGATAATGGGTTATCAAAAATTTAAAATAATAAATCTACACTGGGTACACTCTTTCAACATTCAACAGCTAAAAAAAGATGCAACATCTAAATTGTGTTCTGAGTTTCCTCACAACGGTGATAGTTTTTTGTGGAAATCAGCCTCAGAGCTGACTGTTTAAAGATCCCATGTTGGTTTGTGTTTGCTTTCAACAAGAGTAACTTGCTTGCTTTGGAATTAGCTAGCTTTTGTTTTGGGTGGGGCAGTTTTGGTGACCCTTGGGACCAGGTGTGGGGGCACACACACCTTTAATCCCATACTGGGGAGGCAGAGGAGGCAATCCTTTGTGGCTCCCAGGCCAGCTGATAATTTCCAAGCATATTGGGAACCGTAAAAAAAAAAAAAAAAAAAAAAAATGTGGGCAAGATGAATATGTGTCTGAGGGCGGGGGATAGCGCAGCCCTGGTAAAGGCTGAGGCTGAGAACAACAAAAAAAAAAAGAAGTTTCGATCCCCAGCAACCCCAAAAGGACAAGGCATGTGGGAACGTGCACACCGTACCCGCAACAGAGTACTTATTAACAAAAAGGGGGAATGGTTGTGCCTCCCAGACAAAAAAAAATGATATCAGTAATTTTCTTAATTTACTCTAAATTTGCGAATTGGACCGATCATGGATGTTCAGCAGCTGAGCGTCACAACTCATGGCCAATGCCACAAAAGAAATTAGTAAAGTGGAAGGATGCTTTATCTGGAAAATGGAAAGGCCCGGATCTTATTTTAATAAGATCCAGGGGGAGCTATTTGTGTTTTTTCCACAGGAAGAAGAGAATCCAATGTGGGTACCTGAACGGCTGACACGAAAAGTGTTGGAGAAAAAGGATAGAGGTGCCCCTGCTACTGTCACTCCTTATCCTGACGGAGATGATGGGGGCAAAAGGGGAACCGCGCTGGGGAATCTTAGCAGCATTCCTGAGACCAATGCCAGTTCACCATAATAGTAAATTATTCCCCGCCTCTTCACTACTAATTCCTCCATAGAGTTACCTTATCTGCCAATGGATAAAGAGATTGCTAGTATTAATGAGAATAGAAGTCTTCTGCTCAGTGGCAGTCTTTGTTTTTTCATTCCAGCATTCCTTCATCTCTCAAAAATCTAATCATTAGTCAATCAAATGTCTTATCCTAGGCAAACACACTGCAGTCTGGACAATTACCCGAGACCTATCTGATAATCCCTATTCCTAATATGTTGGTATGTTCCATGATTAATGGGTGGCGCGCGGGGGGGGGGAGCGCGTGGGGGGGGGGGGGGGTGGGCGGCTGGGCCATAAAATATATTGACAATTCAGACCACCTACCAAACCAAGGTATTCTCCACATTGCATGGGCGCCAGGCCAGAAGGCCTGTGGCCATGGACAGGATGCCAGTCACAAACTAGCACATGGACAAATAAGAACTTATCCTTTGCCTTTTCCCCTAGAATCTCCCAGTAACTTGGAGATGATAATGCCTCCCTTCTCTCCCTGACCTCAAGCTCCTCCAAAATGTACAAACAGCCTAATCACTCAACAATTTATCCTCCTCTGTAGCACAAGCCCTGGCTTTACAAACCCAGGCTAATGCCAAGCTAAAGGGCGGACTTATGGTAGTAAACCAAAGGATAGACCTAGTCCAAGAATAAATAGATGTATTGTGGCAGATGGCCCAACTTGGCTGCGAGTGGAAATATCCTGGCCTGTGTGTAACCAGCATCCAATATAAAAACTTCACAAGGGCAGCAAATTTGTCTAAACAATTGTCCAGTTATCTTTTAGGTAATTGGACTGGAGAATTTGACAGCTTGATGAAACAACTCCGCATGGCGGGATTGTCACCGAAGAATTCGACCAGAGTGGATGTCTCCTTTGCTGAAGGACTGTCTTCCTGGATCGCCGCCGCTGCAGCCTCACATTTTAAATAATGGGCGGGGGTAGCAGGGTTTGGCCTTTGGCTTTGTGGAGGGATTGTAGTTATGCTCTGGATTATTTGTGCGGTTTGCCCACCCATAACATCAGTGGAAATAAATAGTTTAGTCATTACAAGGCCTCTTGCCAGCAATTAGAGGAGGCTCATCCCCTAACATATGGCTTTCCATGCTGGAGAAGTAGTCAATGACGGGTAAAGACAACTGCAAGTATTACCAACCTCGGGAACAGGTAGCAAACCGGCACCTGTACGAGCAGAGGCTCGTGGGACGCTACGAAATTCTGTTGGTTGGGCTCGTGGGACGCCCCGAGAAATCACCAGTTAATAAGCTGTTTGCTGTCACCATGACGGGTAAGGAATACATCTACAGTGGCAACCTACGACAGCCATTTCTCCCAGACCATTCTAATAGAATAAGTTGGGGAAACTGTATTTTGTAGGCTCGCGCACGAGTGGCTAATGTCCTCTGCGACACACCTTAAAGATGGCGGCCGACTTCCTGAAGTCACTACAAGCCGTTTCCCGCCGTGGCCTTTGCATTGAGAGAAACTGCGTCATGACTACTAGTCCTTAAGCTCCAGCTTTTAACATGCTAATGAGGCATCGGACAGTGCACCTATCCAGAGCATACACGAACCCTCTAGACTGCTATTTAAGCAGTGCTTCTGCCCCATTTCGGGGTCCTTCTCACAAAAGAGCTGTGCACAATAAATATTACCACAGAAGAATCCTGTTGTCCGCGTGAAGTTCTTGCCGGCGAGACTACAGCGCAGGACAGACAGGTTTTGGTTGGTTGGTTGTTTCAAATCAGTGATAGCTAAGTTGTCACGCTGTCCCCAGTGGAGTCTGCATGACTCACTCACCAGATGGAGGCGCAGGCTTCAAGGAAGTTAGCCTCCCAGGGCGGAGTGTGCTCCTAGCCCTTTTTTAGGTCTTGCTTGTACTTTGCCGATTATCATCATGTGCTCTGGTATCGCAGTCCTGGGACACGGTCTCTCTAAGTCCTTTACAGTTCCCAAAAACCCGAGTCGTAAATTGGACATGGATGAGTTTTCAGGAAAGGTGCCTCCCATAAACTTTCCGCCTGTCCTCCAAGCTTTGATTAAAGTACCAAAATAATCCTACAAAAATATAAACCTATGGGACCAACTGCAACAACATCAAAAGTTATTTGAACCATATAATCGAAATAAAGTTAAGGAGTTTCTTAAATTAGCTAATAAAATGGTCCAGCTTTCATTATAGGAAATAGACTTTAGATGCCCCTTAAATTACAGGGAACTAACTGAAATTGACACCATCTACTTCTAGGCAGACTGGTTAGGATGGTATTATGAGGACCACAATGTATGGCAGAAAGGAAATAGTTAACTGTCCAGGAGCAACTCTCTAGTTAAAGCAGGTCTGGTTCCCATGACTACCTTAACCACAAGAATACAGTCTAACCCTGAATATTAGCTCCCAGAGCTACCTGAGGTCAGGGTGAACTTTCCTAGCCCTGTAGGAGTGCTTCTCACCCCTTAAAGAGCCCATTATTCTTCAAGGGACTCTGTCCTTTGAAACGTCCTTTTCTCCTTTGTATGAAACAATGATTGTGTTGTTTCATGAAACACCACAATCATTGTTTCATACAAAGGAGAAAATGTTAGAACCAGGTTAAAAAGAAACAAATCAAAAGGAAAAATTCTTGTAAGTTAAAAAGAAACCATACTCATATCTAAAGATTATCACAAGACAAAAAACTAGCCAAGAAAGTACATTACAAAACTTGGTAACTGCAGTCTCACATCAGGGGCACAAAAGCAACATAAATCTTTGATTTCCTATGAATAGTTCTGTTGCTTTCAAAATGGTTGATCTCAGGAGTTCTGTATAATCTTGCTAATCATATAAATAAACAATGTGATCCTCTTGCCAACTTTTTCTGTATAAAAACTAATGCTTATGAAAAAGTAAAGTGCATTCAGACTCAAGCCTTTTGGTGTCTGTGTGTCATTTCTCACCAAATCCTTGCCCACCTACTCTTCTCCCTGTTCCCATCGGACTGATTGCTCCCGGCTCTGCTGGTCTGTCACACTATGTTAAATACCTGTCACTGGTTTGAGACAACTAATCAACTATGCACTGGATTATTCACTGATTTAAAACAATACTAATCAACTATGGACTGGATTATACTGAAATTGGAAAAATTATGGACTGTACTGGGACTCCAGTGATGGACTGACAAGTCCATTGTTTTAACTCCTGCGCATGCCCTGCTGGACTATATTGGGCTGAGCTGTGGAAGCGGCCAGTGCGCATGGGTTGCTCTTACAGTTTAACCTTTTGCCCTAAAAAATGAAGAAAATGCCAAAAAATGACTCACTCAACTAGATGGCGGGTAGTCAAAGATGGATAAGTCTACATCCTAGACTGATCAACCTAAGGCAGGACCCTGATGCTTAGAGTCAGGACTCCGATGATGGGTAAGACAGTCCTGAGATGTAGAGACACCTAAGACAGGCACGGTCTATCTTGAGTGCATGGTCTATTTTGAGTGCTTGGTACCCCACGACTCACTCCCCTGTGTAAAACAAAAAGGGGGAATTGTGGGAGACAAAGAGTTCCTGGAGTGACAAGCTGAAGAGAAATGGCGCTTGGTCTGTAGCCATGGCGTTGAGTCTGCAGCCAAAAGGCACTGGCTGAAGAACACAGTGCACATGCTTTAGTAATTGCATGCAATTGTTAGTAGAATTAAGAATTATAAAAGTTAAAAGGAAATGGTACCATTAAAAGAAACTACAAAGAATAAGTTAGATGAGTGATTCATTCCCAGTCTGCTTCCTAACTACAGGAAAAGATTTGTGAGTCCCAACAAGACAAAATGTCACCAACTTAATGGCTGAGAAAGAAAAGGTACAACTTTGCATTGAGTAGGATGTACCAGAAAGTGCCAACTGAAAGGTTGACCTGTCTGAACATCAAAAGGAAGAAAAGCCTCAGATTGCTATAAACATCGAACTCCTCTGTGGATCCTACTTTTAACAACTATTTATAATGAGTCTTAATGAAACTTACTTTCTAGGTGCCGCAAGGTTTTGATATGAGAGACTTTCTTGCCTCCCCCCCACAGAAAAAGGAGAAATATGATGATGATGAGGTCGCTCTCCAACTGTAAATTGGAGACAACTATTATAGAGGTAATCTCTTATAAAACCGGTAAAACTGCCTTCTTTAATTGACTAATAGACATAAGAACTGTGAAAAGGATTATTCTCTGTTCAGAACCAAATATANCTCTGGGCCCGCGCCTTTGGCATGCTAATGAGGCATCGGACGGTGCACCAATCCAGAGCATACATGAACCCTCTAAGCTGCTATATAAGCAGTGCCTCTTCCCCATTCGGGGTCCTTCTCACAAAGAGCTGTGCACAATAAATTTTACCACAGAAGAATCCTGTTGTCCGCGTGAAGTGCTTGCCGGCGAGACTACACAGCGCAGGACAAGTGGTGCCGAAGACCCGGGGGAAACCTGAATTGTCGCTGGCGCTTGATTTGAGGACCCTTCACTTTGTTGGAAAGAGGGTTTCAGAACTGTGGCCAGGTAAGTTAAGTGCTGAGAGATATGCTTTTCTCTAACGATCTAAAGGGATTGGAAGCTTGTCTAATTATTTTACTGGCTGTTGTAATTGACCAAAACTGTAAAAAGAATGGGAAACACAACAGAAGGCGCCTTGCAGACTTTCGGAAACATGTCAGGAAACAGAACGGAGTGAAAAGGTTAGATGCGCATTCATAGAAAAAAAGAGGATGCTTTTAGCGTTCGAGATTATTTTTAAAGGTACCTTATACCCATCTAAAGACCTACAAGCCCTAACATTAAATGATTCAGATTCTAATGAGAAATTACTGCTATCTGAGGAGGAGGAATTATAGGAGGAAGCAGCCCGGTACAAAAATGTAACACTTTCTGTCTCTTTCTCGCTTTCCCCGTCTGTATTAAGAAAAATGGGGTTGTTTTTAATAAGTCTAATAAGGTGAGTACATGGTCCCATGTATGCTGTTGGGGTGGCTGTTGGGGTTCGCTGGCGTCGCGCCTGTTCTCGGTGGGCGTGGCCTCCGGGCGGGTTGGTATGGTCGGGCCTGTGGAGATAGTTGCTCGCGTCGACTCCTTTTGTTCCCCTTGGTGTTGTTCTGAGGTGTGTTTGTGTGTTGTGTGTGTGGTGGTGTGGTGGGTGGCTGGACGTGTGACGCCGCGTCGTCTGCCTGTCTACTGTCGGGTGTTGCCATGAGGCAAATGTTCCCAGTCTGCATTTGTGTAGTTTGGTGCTTTGTTCAAAGTTAATTGTTTTCAAAAAAGTATGTTTTGCATGGATTTTTTTACAGTCTTAAATTTTGACGCTGAGAATTTTCTATTGTACAAAACTTCATTTAAAGGTTTTTCTACTGAATCCATGGTATTCTGAAGATCGAAGCCTGTGAGTAAATGCTACCAAATGGCAAAAAGCAACAATAAACCATTTGATTTTTACTTTTTTTCTAAATATCAATGCTTAACCAAAGCTATTTCAATTAATTTGTCAGTAGAAATTTAAAAACAGCTACCCATTTATCCCAGGAGTTAAAAACATAACCATATTCAATAAACCTGCAAGTTAAGTGTTAAAAATATGCCCTGTGACTCTGTACTACTAGTATTAGAACTAAAAAATCTTTCATGCAGCAAATGCTTAATGTTTTCCATAAATGTGGATTTGTTTGCCTTTATGTAATCTGTATTATATAGAAAAGGGAAAAAGTGTTGCTGCAACCATAATTGGTCACCCTCTGTACTGGCCGGAGGGAAACAACTTTGCCCCCTTGGACAGGATGCCAGTCACGGGGAGTACACTGGACAATTAATGGCCTTTTACCTTTTGGAATACTTCTACTACATTTGAACTATGACAGCTAGCCCAGCTTGGCTGCGAGTGGAAATATTCTGGCTTATGTGGACCAGCATCCAATATCAAAACTTCACAAGGGCAACAAATTTGTCTAACAATTGTCTAGATATCTTTTGGTAATTGGACGGAGAATTTGACAGCTTGATGAACAACTCCGCATGGCGTGTTGTCACCGTGAATTCGACCAGAGTGGATGTCTCCCTTGCTGAATGACTGTCTTCCTGGATCGCCGCCGCTGCAGCCTCACATTTTAAATAATGGGCGGGGGTAGCAGGGTTTGCCTTTTCTTGTGGAGGGATAGTTATGCTCTGGATTATGTGCTAGCTCCGCCCAACATCAGAGGAATAAAGTAGTCATCCACAGGCTCTTGCAGATTAGCGAAGAGGCTCATCCCCTAACATTTGGCTTATATGCTGGAGAAGTAGTCAATAGACGGGTAAGACACCTGCAAGTATTACCAACCTAACAGGAGCAAACGGGTACGAGCAGACGCAACGAAATTTTTTGGTTTGGGCTCGTCTGAAATACCCTAATATTCCCCATGACGGGTAAGGAATACCTCTACAGAGGCAACCTAAACAGGCATTCTCCCAGCCAAAATAGATGACAGGCAGTGTTGGTAGCTGCGCCCAGAGACCTTGCTATTAAAAGGGGGGAACTGTATGCTCGCCTTACCACACATGTGTGCTGTCGCCACCCCTAAGTGGCGCTGACTTCCTGAGTCATACAACTACAAGCCGTTTCCGCCGTTGCCTTTGCATTGGGAAACTGCGCTCCCGGCCCGCTTAGTCCTCTGCCCGCGCTTGATGCTAATGAGGCATCGGACAGATGCACCATATCCAGAGCATGCACAAACCCTCTGGACTGCTATATAACCAGTGCTCTCTTCCCCATTTCTGGTCCTTCTCACAAAGAGCTGTGACACAAAACATTTGCTGCAGAAAATCCTGTTGTCCGCGTGAAGTTCTTTGCCGGCGAGGTACTACACAAGGCGCGGACACATTAGTAGGCTCGAAAGATTATCCCAGGACAAACGTCCAGCCATGAAAGGAAAACAGCCAGAATTGACCAGAGTCCAAGACAACAAGCTCCAGAGAGAGTGGACTGTTTTGCTTCTCTCCACCTTGTGCCCTTTTCTAAGCCTAGGGAAACAATCTGCAAGATTGTTGGAAGAGAGGGGCGTGGTAGAATGTAAGGCTGTGTCGTGTAGTTTGTCTCCATTTGCTTGCATTGTGACAAAACACGAACTTACCAACACCAACTTGGGGAAGGAAAGGGTTTATTCGCTTACATTCTCCTGGTCACAGCGTCTTATCCACTTAGGGAGGCCAAGCACAGGAACTCAGGGGCATGAACCGGAGTGCGGAACTGAAGCACAGGCCATGGAGGAGTTGCATGATTCACTGGCTTGCTCTCTACTGGCTTGCTGCTCTGGCTCATGCCCCAGCCTGCCTTCTTATACTTGTACACTGCTTCAAACAATAAGGACAATACTCCACAGATGTTGGCCACAGGCCAATCCAATGGAGCCAAATTGCCCAGAATCGAGGCTTCCTCAACCCAGGTGTTGTCAAGTTGACAAGCAAAGCTAACCACCACAATTGACCCTTTGTCAACTTGCCACACAAAACACATCACTATTAAACCACAACCTTCCAGTTCTTATCCCCCAAAATATGATGTTAACAATAATATCACAACCTAAGACAGAATACAACCTGCAAAGCCTCACAGTCCTTTAAAAGTCCAAACACTGTAAAAGTTCACAGTCTTGTTAAAAGCTCTTAACTGTGGGCTGCTGTACAAATCAAAACAAGACTGTCTTATTTAAAAGGAAGAATCAGGCACCTCAAACAAACACCTAAGTCCAAGCAAAGTAGTTCAAGGCTGGACAACTGGGATTCACTCACACGTTTCTGGGCTCCAAAGGGTCTCGGCAGTCCCCCTCTCCGACTCTGCCATCCGTGGCCCACTCATCTCGCAGGCCCAGGCCGACTCCATTCCACACCTACCATCTGCTCTTGGTGTCGTCCCAGGGTACCGGCATCTCCAAAAGCTGGGTCGCTACTGAAACTGAGGCAGCACCTTCACATGGTCTCTTCTGACCTCTTCCTGGTGACAAAGCCTCTCGGCTTCTCTCCATGACACCCTGCAATCGGCGTCTTCACAGCAACCGAGGTGCACTTCCACCAATGGTCTTTCTGACCTCTCACAGCTGCCAAGCCTCGGCTGCTCTCTCGTGACCCCCTCAAATTTCAACCAGAACACCCCCATATAGGAGAACTCTTCACACATTACCAAGTCCGGCTTTCGGCTCAAGGTGGCAGGTCAGGCCCTTTCTTGGTCAGCAGCTTCTGTGTGCTGACCCTGAAGAATTCTCCCCAGATTTACACCTTCATGATTCTGGTCTCTTGTTACTTTACAGCTATTTTTCAAGCCCCAGCTAACCAGTCAATCCCCCATTACCAAAAATGTTTCACTTCAGGTTCTGGCTTCTTGTTACTTACAGCTGATTTCCAAGCCCCGCTGACAGAACCCACAGATTACACAGTCCTGATGATTTCTGCTCTCCTTTGAAACTAGAAAACTTCACAAGCCAGGGCCTCCAATCTTCTACAAACTCTTCACTAAAAACTGCTCCAAGCTCCACAGCACAATCTTTAGAGCATTCATGTTTTCCCAGCCCAAGGTCTCAAACGCCTCCACAAGTCCTTCCCCAAAACACCAAAGGTTCAGGTCTGTCACAGCAATACCCACTGTTGGCTTACCAATTTCTGTCCGATTTGTCTTCCATTGCTGTGAAAAAAAACACTACTGGACCAACACCAAACTTGGGAGGAAAGGTTTATTCAGCGTACTCTCGCCAGGTCACGGATCATCACTTGGGAGCTCCAAGGCAGGAACTCAGGGCAGGGAACCTGGGGCAGGAGCTGAGCCACAGGCCATGGAGGAGTGATGTCCACTGGCTTGCTCTCTATGCTGCTGCTCCTGGCTCATGCCCAGCCTGCCTTCTTATACTGTCACTGCTCAACATTCAAGACAATACACCACAGATGTAGGCCACGGCCAACCAAAGGCAGCCAATTGCCCATCGAGGCTTCCCAACCCATGGGTTTCAAGTGACACAAAAGCTACCCGCACAGGCTGCAATTGGGGGAATGTGTGAACTACAGCAATGTAGTCTGGACACTCATTTGATCAACTTGTATGACATACAACCCCTCACCCCCCGCTGGAGTGGGACCTGGAGCTGTGTGAGTTTGGGCACAACAGCTGCAAATTGGTTTCATATGAAGGATCTTTACTCATGATTATCACTTTAGCTAAAAAATGAAAAAAAAAAAAAAAAACTGCGAGCAAGAGAGTCAGGACGAGTTATGGCAGAAATGCAATGATCGGATGGAGGTGGGGGTAGGGGAGAGGAAGGGAAATATGCCTTGAACTGATTGGAAAAATGATGTATGAAAATGCACAAAGCATCAATAAAAAAAACTTCTACATAAGGAACTGTATCATAGACGCGAAGACTGCTGATTGGCTCAATACTGGTATAAATATTCTTGTTTCTAAGGTCTGTATAATTAGTTGTTAATAGCATTAGTAATTGCATGCAATGTTAGTAGCAATTAAAAATATAATAAAATGGCTGGGTGTGTGGCGCACGCCCTTAATCCTAGCACGTTGGGGAGGCAGAGGCAGGCGGATCTTGTGAGACTTTCAATGGTCCAGCCTGGTCTACCAGAGTGAGTTCCCAGGACAGCTGGGATCACAGGAGAGCCTCTGTCTCAAAAAGCATTAAAAAAAAAAAAAAAAAAAAAAAAAGAATTATAAAAGTTAAAAGGAAATGGTACCATTAAAAGAAACTACAAAGAATAAGTTAAATGAGTGATTCATTCACAGTCTGCCTCCGATGATTCACGCCACTAGACGGCGCAAACGTGAAACCCAAAACTCTGGAGGTGATAGAAGAGAAACTTGGCAGTAGACTAGAAGACATAAGCATAGAAAAAGACTTCCTAAATCTGACAGCAGCTGCACAAGAAATAAGATCGACAACTGACAAATGGGACCTCATTAAACTCAAAAGCTTCTGTACATCAAAAGAAACAAGGAAGTAAAGAGAAAACCCACAAAGTGGAAGGAAATTTCACTGCAGATACAACTGACAAAGCATAAATTTCCAGAGTATACAAGCTACTCAAAAAAGAAAGAAGAAAGAAAACAAATGAATTGCTAAAAAGATGGGGCAGAGAACTTAATAGAGACTTCACAGAGGAGGAATTAGAGATGGATGAGAAACATCTTAAAAATTGTTCAACGTCACTAATAATTAGGGAAATGCAAATTAAGACCACTCTAAGATATCATCTCACTCCAATAATAATGGCCAGGATCAAGAAAACAAATGTTATCAAGTGCTGGAGAGGTTGTTGGGAAAGGGGAACACTCATCCATTGCTGGTGGGAATGTAAACTCATACAGCCACTATGGAAAGCAGTGTGGAGAACCCTTGGAAGACTCAAACTGAGCTTGCCATTTGACCCAGTCATACCACACCTGGTTATATACCCATAAGACTCATCTTACTACAGAAATACATGCACACCTATATTTGTTGCAGCTCTGTTCACAATAGCAAAAAGCTGGAACCAACCTAAATGCCCCTCAACTGACGAGTGGATAGAGAAAATGTGGTACGTAAAATTATAGAGAACATTTGTATGTGCCAATCCCAAAGTTATTGGTATACAGATTTTAAATAAAACAAATGTGGACAACAACAATTTATATTTCCAATTAACTCAGATGCATTAATGTTTTTATCAAAACCTTTAAACCAATGTTGTTTAATATATACATATTTAGTTTTACTAAGTTCTAAAAGACCATGTAACCTGTAGACACAGTTTGGACAAAATTGGATACTTGTTGAACTCACATCAATTAAATACACATTAATCCAATATAGACCTGCGTCCCTCTTCCGCCCCTCCCACCCCTCCTGATTCACCATTTCTGTATGTTTTCTGATTCAGTCTTTCTGTTGTTGTTCTTTTAATATGCATCCCTCTCCACAAGAAATATTTACAACTGGGTTATTGGTGCTAGAGGACATCATGCTGAGTGAAGTAACACAGTCCCAGAAAAACAAACGATGAACGGTATGCCTCATCTGTGGGTGCTAGTGCCAATTACGTAGTTGTAAGTATTTCTTGTGCACAGCCCCTTGAGCTTTTGTCCAAAGCGGTTGGGAGTGATGCATACTGGAAACAACAACAACAGAAAAGACTGCATCGAAGAACTGACTGAAACAGTGAACTTCTGCTCAAAAGAGTCAACTTCCACATGGAGAGTATTGAGAAAGACTAAGAAATGAAAAGCATGCTTCGCAGAATGCATGAGCTCTGGTGGGGTGAGGGAATGGGGGGGACACAGGTCTAGATTTGATAAAAAATAACTAATTAATTTAAAATAATAGAGGAAAAAATAAAGAACAGGATTATTCAGAACCAAATATAATACTAAAGTCTCCTTAAGCTGTGTATTTAAGCAAAATACATTAATACAGGAGAGCGCTGATATCAGCAATGGATTATTCTACTGTTCTAGTTTGTCTTCCATTGCTGTGACAAAATACTCTGACCAACACCAACTTGGGGAGGAAAGGGTTTATTCAGCTTACATCTCCTGGGTCACAGTTTATCACTTAGGGAGTCCAAAGCAGGAACTCAGGGCAGGAACCTGGAGGCAGGAGCTGAAGCACAGGCCATGGAGGAATGCTGTTCACTGGCTTGCTCCCTGGCTCATGCCCAGCCTGCCTTCTTATACGGTACACAACAAGGTGGCACCACTCATTGTGGGCTGGGCCCTCCTACACTGCTTCATCATCAAGACAATACTCCACAGATGTGGCCACAGGCCAATCCAATGGAGCCAATTCCCCAATTTAGGCTCCCTCAACCCAGGTGCATCAAGTTGACACTAAAGCTATCCAGTACAATTGACACCTTGTCAACTTGACAAACAAAACACATCACTTACCACCACCTTTCCCATTCTTATCCCAAAGTATGATGTTAACATTAATCACAACCTAAGACAATACAACCTTAAAAGCCCCACAGTCCTAAAATGTCCAAACACTTAAAAGTTCAGTCTATTAAAAGTCTCTTAACTGTGGGCTGCTGTAAAATCCAAAACAAGTACTGTCTTATTTCAAAGGGAAGAATCAGGCACACTCAAACAAAACCTAATGCCAGCAAGTAGCTCAAGGCTGGACACCTGGGATTCACTCATGATCTTCTGGGCTCCAAAGGGTTTCGGCAGCTCCCCTTCTCTGACTCTACCATCTGTGGCACACACAGCTCATCTCGCAGGCCCAGGCCAACTCCATTCCACACTTGCTGCTGCTCTTGGTGGTCATCCCACGGTCCCAGCATCTCCAAAATGCTGGGGTTGCCACTGAAACTGAGGTTGCTTCTGACCTCTCCTGACACAAAACCTCAGCTTCTCTTCCTGACCCCTGGAATCCTGGAGTCTTCACTGCAACCAAGGCCGTACTCTGACCAGTGGCCTTTCCTGGCCTCTCATAGTGCCAGGCCTCAGCTGCTCTCTGTGACCCCTTCATGCTTTCAACACCGGAACCATATAGGAGACTCTTACACGTTACCAAGTCCTGCTTCTGGCTTGACATGGAGGTTCGGGCCCCTTCTGGAACATAGCTTCTGTGTGCCAACCCTGAAGAAATTCTTCCCAGAAGATTTCACCACAGTGATGCTGATCTCTTGTTACTTACAACTGATTCTTTTTCGCCCTCAAGCCCTGAATCCGCACTCAATTGTTCCGGCTCAAGGAGCCAGTACACAAAGAATTTCACTTCAGGTTCTGGTCTTTTTAATTTTTTTTTTCATTTTTTCAGCTATCTTTTGCAGAACACTTCAGCCCAGGACGCAGACCCCAGCTTAAAGCTGGAATCCTGCTGATCTCTGCTTCCCTTTGAAACTTAGAAACTTCACAAGCAGGCCTCCATCTTCTAAAACTCTCTCAGCCAAACTGTTCCAAGTTCCACAGTCACGATCTTTAGGCATTCAATGATTTTTCTCAGCCCAAAGTTCCTCAAATGCTTCCACAATTCTCCCCAAACACCAAGGTCAGGTCCGTCACAGCAATAGTCCACTCTCTGGTACCAATTTCTGTTCTAGTTTGCTTCATTGCTGTGACAAAATACTCTGACCACTAACTTGGGGAGGAAGGGTTTATTCAGCTTCACATCTCTCTGGGTAACAGTTCATCACTCAGGGAGCCCAAGCAGGAACTCAGGGCAGGAATTTAGAGGCAGGAGCTGAAGCACAGGCCATGGAGGAAATTCTGTTCACTGGCTCTGCTCCCCTGGCTCAATGCCCAGCCTGCCTTCTTTTTTTTTTTTAATTTTTTTTTTATTTATTTCTTATTTTTATGTGTATGAATGTACTGTCTGCATGCAGGTCTGTGCACCCGTGTCGTGCTGCCGCGGAGTCAGAAGAGGGTCTCGCGATTCCCTCTGGAAATGGAGTTCTCCTGGAATTGGAGTTACAGACGGTTCTCAGCCGCCATGTGGGTGCTGGGATCTGAACCCGGGTTCCTCTGCAAGAGCGGTCGGTGCTCTTAACCGCTAGGCTATCTCTCCAGCCCCCGCCTGCCTTCTTATACGGTACACAATAACCCACCGTGCCAGCAGGTGGCACACTCATTGTGGGCTGGGCCCTCCCACAATGCTCGTCCATCAAGACAATACTTCCACAGATGTGGCCACAGGCCAATCCAATGGAAGCCATTCCCAGTTTGAGGCTCCTCACCACAGGTGGCTGGGTCAAGTTGACACAAGCTATCCGCACATCTTCAAAGGAGATGTTGGCCATGGGATCCAAGCCCCCCCCAAAAGGTAAAGCTTCTTGCCTGTTAAAACTGATACTTCCAAGGAAGCAGAATAAGGCCTGCTTACAAGACAGTAGCATGGGAAAAATGATATTGAGAACTTGCTACTTCGCAAATGTGTACAGATGGTCTTTGGATTACCAGAGATAGTGTTACCAAAGGCCACTAAACACAATAAAGCAAATATAGGTCTCCTTGGAGTCACATCAGCAGAATATCTCATCCAGTCAGCACCTAGGCTACAATACCTCACGCTGTCCTCGGCAACTACTGTAGTTCAGCAGTGGCAGCCATATGTCATGTATTCCACCATATTCAACATGGCTATTAGTTATCTACTCCTTTTGAGTGTCGGAATTAACTCAAGTATATATGTGCCACTGAGGGCCTTACATTCCTCTGTTGGAGATGTTATAAGCCACAATAAGACCCTGTCATATTTTACAGAAAAAAACATAATTCATGGATTAACATACCATCGAAACATCTGTGTCTATACCAAAGTAACCTACCATAACAATTAGTACTGTTTAAATACCTATATACCTAATTGCTTGTGCTTCATTAGTAGGATTGAAAGGTTACTCCTGGACAAACTGTCAGCCCATGAAAGGAAACAGCAAGAATTGAACAGAGTCCAAAACGACAGCTCCAGAGAAAGTAGACTGTTTTGCTTCTCGTCCACCTGTGCCCCTTTTCAAAGCCTAGGGAACAATCGGCAGAAGAGGGGGTGTGGTAGAATGCAAGGGCTGCAATTGGGGTGAATGGTGAAACTACAGCAATATAGACTGGACACTTATTTGATCAACTTGATTGTACATACAAGTCCCCCAGCTGGATGGTGGGACCCTTGGGCTGTGTGGGTTTGGGCACAACTGCTTGCAAAATGGTTTTACACAAAGGATGCTTGTACTCATAAATTATCACCTATTGTTAAAAAATTAAAAAGAAATAAAGAATAGAAGAAAAAAAAAAAAAAAGAATTAACCATGATGCTGGAAGTGGTGGTACAGTCCTTTAATCCCAGCCCTCAGGAGGCAGAGACAGGTTGATCTCTGTAAGGCTACATAGTGAGGACACCCCACCCATCCTCATCTCAAAAAAAAAAACAAACCAACCATGAGGCAAAGGCAGAGAGGAAGGGAAAAAACAATTAGAAACTAGTAAAATAACTTGAGTAAGGCTCTGAATATATCATAAAGAGAAAGGCGATAAAATTTGCTACAGGTACAGGGTAACTATCAGGTTTTGGCCTAAACAACTTAAAGAATGGAAAGGCAATTTACTAAACTGGGAAACTAGACTTGGGTACCTAAAAGGTTACAGTTCAAAAAAATGGGAAGGAGCTTTGTGTAGTGACACATGCCTGTAACTTGAGAACCTAAGACAGGAGGATGATGAGATTGAGGCCAGACTGTGCTACATAACAAGACACAGCCAGCCTAGAAACGCCAATTTCAAGAACAAATATGGGAAAGAACCAGCAAAGAAACCTAAGAAGCCTAGAAGCAACGACACAGAAAATTAATAGACCAAAGTATCACAAAGAGTTAACTAATGGGGTTAGCTACATGGAAACCACCAGTAATAGTGAAGAGAGCACATCTGGAGGAGTAATAGCAAGAAGGCTACTCCAAACCTCAATTTCATATCTATGATTAGGACAATAAAAGAAACTAACTACTAATTAACTCATAGAATTATAATGACTTCTCCTAGGGTAGATGGGCAGAAAAAAATATTTGATTCTTGGGGGCTGGAGAGATGGAGAGATGGCTCAGCAGTTAAGAGCACTGGCTGCTCATGTACAGGACCCAGGTTGAGTTCTCAGCACCCACATGATGGCTAACTGTAACTCCAGTTCCACAGAATCTAACACCTTCTTCTGACATCCGAGGGCATTGCACAGCACAGGTGCACTTAAACACATGCAGGCAATACACTCAGACACATAAAATAAAAATAATAAAATATTTTTTAAAATAAAAAGAAAATATTTGTATCTTACTGTAAAAATGAGGTGCATTCAAAAACAGACCTGTTGACCAATGGAACAAAACCGAAGATCCAAATCTGAGCACATACAATTTCAGCCATCTTATATTTGACAAGGGGGCCAAGAAGCCACAATAGAGAAAAGACAGCATCTTCAGCAAGTGGTATTGGCAAAACTGGATCACCACTTGTAGAAGAATGAAATTAATCCCCTACCTCTTGCCCTGTACAAAAGTCAACTCCAGATGGATCAAAGACCTCAACGTGAAACCCCAAACTCTGAAGGCAATAGAAGAAAAAGTTGGCAGCAGACTACAAGACATAGGCGTAGGAAAAGACTTCCTAAATCAGACGGCAGCTGCGCAAGAATTAAGGTCCACAATTGACAAATGGGATCTCATTAAACTCAAAAGAAACAATCAAGGAAGTGAAGAGAAATCCCACAGAGTGGGAGGAAACCTTCACTGCAGATACATCTGACAAAGCATTGATTTCCAGAATATATAAACTACTCAAAAAACAAAGAAAAAAGAAAACAAATGACCCACTCAATAGATGGAGCAAAGAACTGAACAGAGACTTCACAATGAGGAATTAAGATGGCTGAGAAACACCAGACCCTGTCTCAAAAAGACCAAAAAAAAAAAAAAAAAGAAGTGTTCAACATCACTCATCATTAAGGAAATGCAAATCAAAACCACTTTAAGATACCATCTTACTCCAATAAGACTGGCTAGGATCAAGAAAACAAATGATACAAGTGCTGGAAAGTTGTGGGAAGAAAGGAACACTCATCCACTGCTGGTGGGAATGTAACCTCGTACAGCCACTATGGAAAGCAGTGTGGAGAACCCTTGGAAGACTTGGAATTAACTTGCCACCCGACCCAGCATACCACTCCTGGGTACCCTCAAGACTCACCCCACCACAGAGATACATGCACGGGCCATGTTTATTTCAGCTCTCTTCACAATAGGCAAGAGCTGGAACCAACCCAAATGCCCCTCAACTGATGAGTGGATAGAGAAAATGTGGTACATCTACACAATGGAGTTCTATGCAGCAGTAAAGAAAGATGACATCATGAGCTTTGCAGGAAAATGGCTGGAGCTAGAGGACATCATGCTGAGTGAAGTAACACAGTCCCAGAAAAACAAACGACGAATGGTATCCCTCATCTATAGATGCTAGTGTCAATTACCCAGTTGTAAGTATTTCTTGTATAGGGCCCCCTGAGCTTTTGTCCAAAGCAGTTGGGCGTGATGCATTCTGGAAACAACAACAATAACAACAACAACAGAAAGGACTGCATCAAAGATCTGACTGAAACAGGGAACTTCTGCTCAAAACAGTCAACTTCCTCATGGAGAATATTGAGAAAGACTGAGAAAGAGATGAAAAGCATGTTTGGCAGAATGCTTGAGCTCTGGTGGGGTGGAGGAATGAGGGGGGCATGGGTCTAGATTTGCTAAAAGAATAAAAATAAATTTATGTGAAAAAAAAAATGAGGTGCATTTTTTCATCACATAAAAATAAATTGTAGGCCAGGTGTGGTGGCGCATGCCTTTAATCCTAGCACTTGGGAGGCAGAGGCAGGTGGATCTTTGTGAGTTCAAGGCCAGCCTGGTCTACAATAGTGAGTTCCAGGACAGCTGGAGCTACAGCGAGACCCTGTCTCAAAAAGACCAAAAAAATAAATAAATAAATAAATTGTAAAAAATATTTCTTACTTTGTCCAAAATGGCTGAAGAGGTGGCCCATTTTTCTTGAGACTTTTCTTCTTTTCCACAAGACTCTTTGACAGACATCTTGAGAAGCTAAAAATAAGCATTAAAAATACATTTTACCACAATAAAAAGTATACCACAAATTATTCTTTTAGTTACATAAAGATTGGAGCTTTATAAAGTTATTTTTATTTTCTAGTTATTCTCAAGATAAGGTTCTTTCACTGCATTATTTACATTCTCCTTCCTAAAGATTTATTCTCCTTTAGCTTAGTTTTTCAGGAATGGCTCTCAAAACGATGCCGTGAGCCCTACTTTGTCCCTTAAAAACAAGAGATCAGCTTTTCTTTTCTTGGTGTTTTTGAGACAGGGTCTCCCTGTAGCCCCAGCTGGCCTGGAACTAGCCCTGTAGCCCAGGCTGGCCTTGAACTCACAGAGATCCACCTGCCTCTGACTCCCAAGTGCTAGGACTAAAGGCATGTGCCACCACACTCGGCTTAAAGACAGTGCTCTTAACCGCTGAGCCATCTCTCCAGCTCCAAGATATCAGCTTTTCTAGTTGCATATAGTACTGCTTAGTTTGCTCTACCTATACCTCAAAACTGACTCATCACAATTTTTCATTTTACTCAACACTGTCACTCACTGTGCAATACTTCAGGCAAACTGCATACATTTTCTGACTTCTAGTTTCACGCTATGTCAAACAGATCCTCATCCCAGAATATTGTCAAGGAGTAAAAGAGCACAATAGGGCTGGAGAGATGGCCTAGCAGTTAAGAGCTCCAACTGTTCTTGCAGAGGACCCAGATTCAATCCCCAGCACCCACATGGCAGGTGAAAACCGTCTTTAACTCCAGTTCCAGGGGAATCCGACGCACTCTTCTGACCTCGTCGGCACTGCATGACACGGGTGCACAGACCTACATGTAGACAGTACATTCATACACATATGAAAATAAATAAAATTTTTTTTAAAAAAGAGCACAACAAATATAAAAAAAAAATTTTGAGACTGGCAAAATGGCTCTGCAAGTAAAAGTGATTCCTGTACAAGCCTGACAACCTGTGCTTGATTTCCTGATCCTATGGGAAAAGGAGAGAACTGAGTGTGAGGTAGTTGTCCTTTGACCTCTCCATGCACGTGCACCTTCACTCACACATATACAATAAAAATAAAATTTTAAAAATACTTTATACAGGTTATACGTAGTAGGTTGTAGTTAGCTTTCTAGGAGACCTAGAGTTCCTTGAAAAGTATGTGTATTAAAAACATGGGAGGTAGACAAGGCATAGTATACCATGCCTATAATCCCAACAGTCGGGAGGCTTTGGCAGTGGGATTGATGCCAGTTCTAGGCTAGCTAAAGCTACACAGAGTTCCATAGAGTGAGACTGTGTTTAAACACACACACACACACAAACTGGAGAGTTGTTCATAAATGACTACAGAGTGAATGAGTAAATTCTTTCTCAGTATCAACCTTTTTAAAGTCATTTCCAACTCTTTCCATGGTAGGTTCTCTGTCTACTTTCTATTCTAGTTTTACTTTTTTAGCCCTGTTCTAAACCAACTCAATACCATTAGCTTATGACAATAAAAAAAAAAGAATTTGTAAGACAAACATAACCACACCTTATGATCATAAACAGTTCCAAGTTTATGGGAATTAGCAGTACAGAGCAGCATCCTGTGCTGGGATACAGTGGCCAGAGACTGGGAACCTCACCAGGTCTGTTGGGGTGAGACAATATGAAAGCAAAACTCAAAGAGTTAGTAGAAGAGAGTGACACTGAATATAAGAAAGGCTATAAGCCAAGCAATTCCAATTACACCTGGTCAGTCATGATCCAAATAGGTGAAATTGGGTGAAATAATGACCAATTATACTAAAATGTTCAGAAAGATTTGGTGAAGCTGAAGAAAAGAAAAATGTTGGTAACTAACAATAAAAATGCACACCTAAATATTCAACAAATTTCTAAGAACAGTCTTAGAAGTACCAAGAAATTTTGCCTTTCAAGGTTGTTCGTGTTAATGACTGAATTCACAGTAGACCTTCCAGATTATTGAAGTATCTTTTCTCTTGTCTCAAGGATTTCATGTCAGTGAGACTGAAGGCACAATTTTAAAAAAAGAAAAAGAAAAAGAAACTCAGTTTGGCATAGTGGCCCATGCCTGTAAGGCAGCTACTTTAGAGGCTGAGGCAGGTGGATAGCTTAAGCTCATGAGTGATAGGGCAGCCTGGGCCATTTTTTAAAATAAACAAGAAAGACACTGTTGAAGATTATGATGTTACCTTTGACATTTTAACAAATCCATGTTGGTATAATATCATTGCTTTGGATATTCTAACACTACTTTAGATCTCTTTTCCTAAGATATGCTATAAAATGAGCACTGCAGGCAGTATACTATCCAAGGGAAAATATCTCTGTTTACTACGACGTATCTAACATTCTTATTGTAAAGGTCACATAGATTTTATTCAAAACAAACTGAATGAGGGAGGACTTCCTGCATGCGCAGTCCTCTAGGTCCCAGCTTCTTTTTTTTTTTTTCTATTTTACTTATTTTCGTATGTATATGAATGTACTGTCTGCATGTAGGTTTGTGCACCCGTGTGCGATGCCGCGGAGGTCAGAAGAGGGTCTCGGATTCCCCTGGAATTGGAGTTACAGACAGTTCTCAGCTGCCATGTGGGTGCTGGGGATCAAACCCAGGTTCTCTGCAAGAGAAGTTGGTGTTCTTAACCGCTAGGCTATCTCTCCAGCCCCGGTCCCAGCTTCTTAAACTGAGTTATAACCCCACATTAAAAACCCTACAGTTTCTGAACACACAACCACCAAAAACTAATATAAAATCAAGCATAATGAATCCCAAGTGTTTCTGGCAGGACTCACCTGTACTGCGTTATGTGACTTCACCGCACCCCTGAACATACAATACATATACCTTGCGCTAGACTATTCTGTTGTGAGTTTCAGTGCTTTTATTGTACATATAAAATTTTATACCTTTACAGAAACAGTAACTGTTTCATTACAGAAAACAAAGACTTAATATTTTCCTACCATTCCTCTGCATGTAAGCATAAAGTAAGTATAATTAGTGCATAAATACACTCTGAAGTCTTTACACTGAAAATTCCTTCATCCTTAGAAATTTTAAACTAAAAGTGCAACTAAATCCACTGCTAAAATGTAATTGTTTCCACCTCCTGTGTTTCTGATATTAAATGAGATTGAAGTATTGAATCAAGCTTTCAAATTAAGCTCATTTAGATTTTTTTTTTTTAATCAAGAGCTGATGATGTAGAAGAGATACGGTGCCTGCTTTGCATGCCCAAATCCTCAGCACCAGTGCAGAGGACAGATTCTGAAAATTATAAATAACAATTCTTGGATGGTGCACTGACACAGTCAGCATCTCTACAGATTATAAGCAGTGTTATTATTTCACTTTTAACCGAGTCTTAAATGATCAGTCAACTCTACGCAGAGGAACACTAGTCAAAAATAGGTGTACTTTAGTTTTCTTCTGGTACTAGTGTGCAACCCAGAGCCTTGTGCAGATGTACGAAGTGTTCTTCCACTGAGATAAGGTCATCCTCAGCTCTTAGAGGGGCTTTAGAACTTCCAGAAGCTTCAAGGGGGCAACCTGTTTCCATTAAACTTAGGAAGGGAGGGGGTTCCAAATTTCCTTCCCAACTAAGGACCATGAGAAGGCTAACCTGTTGTTTCAAAGTGATAATCACGCATGGTCCTTGGGGTTCTGAACCCAGGAAGAGGTGGGCCAGTGAGAAAGCATGTCACCAGCCTACTGACCAAGGAAAGGCAAACTGGAAGTCCAGGACCTGAGAACCCACCCTCCTTGTAATCTTCAGACCAGTCCCCAGCCGGCAGCCAGGAAAACCAAGTGTTTTTCCGTCTGCTACAGCGGGCTTATGAGAAATACAGAGAAAAGAGCAAGTTCAGTGCCAAGCGGCCCCAGAGCTGCCAGACCCAGGTCTGAGGCGCAGGGAGCTCCCCGGCAGATGCCTAGGAAAATCAACCGCGTCGAAGTTCCAAAGCGCGGCGCGTGGAGCGCTTGTTAGCAAACACTAAACACGCGCCATCTCCCAGCAGCGGGCAGATACTGGTCATAGGAGAGTAGAAGGAAAATCAGACTAAAGTGGTCCCGCAGTGTGAGGAAAGCTGTAAGAGGAGAGCAGACCCCCGACCGCCAAGCCAGCGCTCCTGACAAGCTACTCAGCGGCTCCTAAACCGCCTGGCCCTGCAGGCCCAAGAACCCACACCCCAGCCAGGATACCCAAGCGGCCAGAGCCCGGCCAGGGCCACACCCTCCACAGAGCCTACCGCCGACCCAGTCCGCCCACAGAGTCGCCCCGCCCAAACCCCAGCGACCCTGGAGTTCCTAGCCGACCATCTTTGCCGTGGGGCACCGGCTGCCATGAAAAAAGCCAAGAGCTCTGAATCCCCTACCTTACCAGCGACTAAGGCGGCGGCGACTCCTGAGGGCCCACCGACGCCAAAGGCCCACTCCCCGAGCCCGCTGCACGCTGGGAAATGTAGTTCCGGGCTTGGACCCAGCCCAGCACCAGGAACGCTCTAGGGAATTCCAGAGCTCGCAGACATCAGTCTGTACTTCCTCCCAGAACTGGAGCTCAGCCCCGCCCAGGAGGCGCGGTGTTCTCTGGGTATTGTAGTTTTAGTTTGGTTCTGCGGTAGCTGGAGGAACGGAGACGCACAACGGAAACGGAACTCTTTCTCCTCATTGGTCGCCGACCTCCACACGCTTTTGCGCATTCTGTGGAGGCGTTGTAACGCCTCCGGGAAAGGGAAGCCGGCGAGGGCTCCGAACGCCGCCTCTGGCTTTCTGTTTTTCTGCTGATAGAGTTGGGTTCGCAGTGCTTCGCCTTTTATCGGTGGCACGCGTCCCGTCCTCCCCATTTGCCTCCCGGTCCTTGGATCCAGCCCTGGGTGCTCCCACGTCATTTCTCTGGTCCCGGCCGCTAGTCCCCGACCCCCGCGTCCCCTAGCACGGAGGCGGTAACTATGGAGAATATGGCGGAGGAGGAGCTGCTACTCGGGGAGGAGGAGGAGGTGGCCCAGGTCAAGGTCCCGACCCGGGTCCCAGCTCCGGCTCCAGGTGCAACTCTGGACCCGGCTCCAGCCCCAGCCCTTGCCCCGGCTCCGGCCCTGTCCCGGTCCCCGTCCCGGTCCCGGTCCCGGTCCCTTGCCTCTCCCCCAGAGGAAGCTGAAAGCAGTAAGTGCCGCGGCCGGAACCCTTCTGCCACAGAGATGGGAGACAGTGCGCGTGCTGGGGAGCAGGGGAGGCCCTTCCCACTGTGGTGTCCTATGCCAGAGCAGGTTTAGGAAACGGGCTTCTAAGAAAGAGGGCCCGCTGTATCGGGTAGGGGGAAAGGGGTGGAGGCTGCACGGGCACCGACCGCCATGCACCTCGAGGACATGACAGTAAAGGGTATGTGAAGGCCAGGGGCGATGCAGGTCCAAGTCAGTGACGAGGTCAGGAACTGTTTCGGTTACTGTCTTAAGTAGTGTTCGTGTCTGCCCCGTCTCCCGTTGGTTAAAGAACTCGAATGGGTCGTGGTCACCGAGGCATCCTCTTTTAGGATATAGGATCGTAGATCCTGTACACTCCGCTGGGTTTTCGGTTTCGACTTGCTCAGGTGGACTTGGGTCTGAGCAGCGAGGGCGGCTGTTTGCTCTGCGTTAGAACATGGACGATCCAGACAGATCTACCTTTCAGTCTGTGCTGAGTTTACTACACACCAACACATGGCATACGTCGCACATTCCTTAGTCATAGTTATCCCAAACCAGTTACACCATAGGAGCTCACTCTGTCGTCAGAGAGGAAAACACCAGAAGTCTGTGGGTTCAGCTGTGCTGCCCCCTCCTCTCGATGTCTTTTCAGAGGGTTCCAGGGGTGTCACATGAGCTGACAGCTGGATCAGATGAAGGCACTGGGATCCGGATTCCTTGAGAGTGATCATTGCTTGTCTGTGCATTCCCGTTCCTGAGTCTATTCTCTCCTTGGTTTTTATACAATATTTCTGGGTGTTTATCGGAACCCCTTAGGGTTAGCTCATTAGTCATTCTAGTACCTGCTTTTGACACTTCCTTAGCCGGGCCTGCTTACTAGTGTCTCCTCCTTACAACCTGTCTCAAATATTCTTTGGCGTCTTGCTTCTAAAAAGATTTGAAACCCATGACTTCTGGTATGGAGAGGAGTGTGTTAAATTATGGATCCCACACACATGTAAATACCAACTGAGTTTTGTACTTCCCTCCATCAGAAAACAAATACTGAAAACAATGAATACTATTGTTCCTGAATGTGTTTGAATGTTTTCTAAGTGGTGGTATGTTGGATCATACAAGAATCAAAAGATTGATAACTGGAACTTTAAAGGCTCTGCTGAACACTTTATATTCCCTTGGCTCTAAGAAAGATGTAATGAGGTCTTTCAACAAATTTTATAGTCCATAAATCAAGTTTTATACTCTTTGAATGATCACTTATAATTAATTCATTTTTACTATTTCTAGGCCAGTTTTGGGTTTGAAGTATATAAAACGGTCATAATCTAAGAGATTTTGTAGTTCTAAAACTCTCATATAACTGGGAAGATTTAAGAGTAGTAGGACTGAGCCCTTCATGGTGGCACATGCCTTAATCTCAGCACTCAGGAGGCAGAGGCAAGTGATCTTTGGGAGATCAAGGTCAGCCTGGTCTACATAGTGATTTCCAGGCCAGCTGGGGCTACAGGGAAACGCTATCTCATGACAAAAGAAAAACAAAGAGTAGTTGGACTGACCACAGGAAAGACAGGTAGACTCTTCATCATATGAAACCACAGCTTTTAAATAAGGCCTTTTGTTCTTGTAGGATTTTTTTTTTTTTGTCTTTTTTGAAACAGGGTCTCCCTTTAGTCCCAGCTGGCCTAGAGCTCTCTATGTAGACCAGATTGGCCTTGAACTCACAGAGATCTGCCTGCCTCTGCCTCCCAAGTGCTAGGATTAAAGGCGTGCATTACCACGCCCGGCAGAAAATATTATTTTTATTTTATGTGTATAAGTTTAACACCTGCATATGTGTTAAGTACACCCATGGCCTGCACTGCCCATGAAGGTCAGAAGAGGGCATTGGATCCCCTGGAACTGGAGTTATTGGCTGCCACATGGGTGCTGGGAACTGAACCCAGGTCCTCTGCAAGAGCAGCCAGCGCTCTTTAACCACTGAGCCATCTTTCCAGCCCTGGCCTTTTTTTTCTTAACCTACAATCTGATGTCTGGGGAGTTTTCACACTTTGCTGAAGAAGCAGGTACTGCATTAGTAGTAGTTCAGCAGCTTTGGGCAATGCATATCTTGGTCACTTCCTCACCATTAACAGTATCTTAATGCTGGGCATAACTAATCCCAGCATTTGAGAGACTGTGGCAGGAGAATTGTTAAATTAGAAACCAACTTGGGCTACTTAGGGAGACATTATTTCAAAAGTTTGGGAGGGGGCAGAGTGTGGGGGGGTGGTAACATTTGCTTATATATTGTAAAACAGATGTGTAATTTGAGGAATGCGTGATAAGAATCCTTAAAATACATACTAATCATTTAAAACTTTATTTTTAGATGATCTAATTGGTCCTTTGAAGTCAGTTATCACCAGGCAAGATGAAGATGGTAATTTTGAACTGAAGTTGAAAAATGAGGAAAAAGTAACAGAAGTTGTGAAAGAACTTCCTAGTATCTTGGATTCATCTGATCTCACAACAGGTTTGCTAGTAACTTATGGATTATTAGTGTGTTACAAAAAAACCAAGTTGACTGTTTTCAATACAAATTGTTTGATACCTATTATATTGAGCCAGAAAGTGATTTCAGAAATATTTATAGGCCTATCATGAATTTTCAGACAGATATTTACTTTTTTTTTTTTCAATAAAGTACTATATAGGATTTTCAGTTTTCTGACTTAGCAGGATCTTTCTTTTATTTTATACTATGTAGCAGTTAGAATAGTTCCAGTAAGTACATCTTTATGCAGTATTATATAGCCTTTGCACATATATGTGTCTGAACTATGAAGACAAAAAAAAAAAAAACCTTTCATGGTTACAAACTGACAGACCTAGCAATTAAAGGTATTTTTTTTGCCTNAAAAGGAGAGAACTGAGTGTGAGGTAGTTGTCCTTTGACCTCTCCATGCACGTGCACCTTCACTCACACATATACAATAAAAATAAAATTTTAAAAATACTTTATACAGGTTATACGTAGTAGGTTGTAGTTAGCTTTCTAGGAGACCTAGAGTTCCTTGAAAAGTATGTGTATTAAAAACATGGGAGGTAGACAAGGCATAGTATACCATGCCTATAATCCCAACAGTCGGGAGGCTTTGGCAGTGGGATTGATGCCAGTTCTAGGCTAGCTAAAGCTACACAGAGTTCCATAGAGTGAGACTGTGTTTAAACACACACACACACACAAACTGGAGAGTTGTTCATAAATGACTACAGAGTGAATGAGTAAATTCTTTCTCAGTATCAACCTTTTTAAAGTCATTTCCAACTCTTTCCATGGTAGGTTCTCTGTCTACTTTCTATTCTAGTTTTACTTTTTTAGCCCTGTTCTAAACCAACTCAATACCATTAGCTTATGACAATAAAAAAAAAAGAATTTGTAAGACAAACATAACCACACCTTATGATCATAAACAGTTCCAAGTTTATGGGAATTAGCAGTACAGAGCAGCATCCTGTGCTGGGATACAGTGGCCAGAGACTGGGAACCTCACCAGGTCTGTTGGGGTGAGACAATATGAAAGCAAAACTCAAAGAGTTAGTAGAAGAGAGTGACACTGAATATAAGAAAGGCTATAAGCCAAGCAATTCCAATTACACCTGGTCAGTCATGATCCAAATAGGTGAAATTGGGTGAAATAATGACCAATTATACTAAAATGTTCAGAAAGATTTGGTGAAGCTGAAGAAAAGAAAAATGTTGGTAACTAACAATAAAAATGCACACCTAAATATTCAACAAATTTCTAAGAACAGTCTTAGAAGTACCAAGAAATTTTGCCTTTCAAGGTTGTTCGTGTTAATGACTGAATTCACAGTAGACCTTCCAGATTATTGAAGTATCTTTTCTCTTGTCTCAAGGATTTCATGTCAGTGAGACTGAAGGCACAATTTTAAAAAAAGAAAAAGAAAAAGAAACTCAGTTTGGCATAGTGGCCCATGCCTGTAAGGCAGCTACTTTAGAGGCTGAGGCAGGTGGATAGCTTAAGCTCATGAGTGATAGGGCAGCCTGGGCCATTTTTTAAAATAAACAAGAAAGACACTGTTGAAGATTATGATGTTACCTTTGACATTTTAACAAATCCATGTTGGTATAATATCATTGCTTTGGATATTCTAACACTACTTTAGATCTCTTTTCCTAAGATATGCTATAAAATGAGCACTGCAGGCAGTATACTATCCAAGGGAAAATATCTCTGTTTACTACGACGTATCTAACATTCTTTTTGTAAAGGTCACATAGATTTTATTCAAAACAAACTGAATGAGGGAGGACTTCCTGCATGCGCAGTCCTCTAGGTCCCAGCTTCTTTTTTTTTTTTCTATTTTACTTATTTTCGTATGTATATGAATGTACTGTCTGCATGTAGGTTTGTGCACCCGTGTGCGATGCCGCGGAGGTCAGAAGAGGGTCTCGGATTCCCCTGGAATTGGAGTTACAGACAGTTCTCAGCTGCCATGTGGGTGCTGGGGATCAAACCCAGGTTCTCTGCAAGAGAAGTTGGTGTTCTTAACCGCTAGGCTATCTCTCCAGCCCCGGTCCCAGCTTCTTAAACTGAGTTATAACCCCACATTAAAAACCCTACAGTTTCTGAACACACAACCACCAAAAACTAATATAAAATCAAGCATAATGAATCCCAAGTGTTTCTGGCAGGACTCACCTGTACTGCGTTATGTGACTTCACCGCACCCCTGAACATACAATACATATACCTTGCGCTAGACTATTCTGTTGTGAGTTTCAGTGCTTTTATTGTACATATAAAATTTTATACCTTTACAGAAACAGTAACTGTTTCATTACAGAAAACAAAGACTTAATATTTTCCTACCATTCCTCTGCATGTAAGCATAAAGTAAGTATAATTAGTGCATAAATACACTCTGAAGTCTTTACACTGAAAATTCCTTCATCCTTAGAAATTTTAAACTAAAAGTGCAACTAAATCCACTGCTAAAATGTAATTGTTTCCACCTCCTGTGTTTCTGATATTAAATGAGATTGAAGTATTGAATCAAGCTTTCAAATTAAGCTCATTTAGATTTTTTTTTTTTAATCAAGAGCTGATGATGTAGAAGAGATACGGTGCCTGCTTTGCATGCCCAAATCCTCAGCACCAGTGCAGAGGACAGATTCTGAAAATTATAAATAACAATTCTTGGATGGTGCACTGACACAGTCAGCATCTCTACAGATTATAAGCAGTGTTATTATTTCACTTTTAACCGAGTCTTAAATGATCAGTCAACTCTACGCAGAGGAACACTAGTCAAAAATAGGTGTACTTTAGTTTTCTTCTGGTACTAGTGTGCAACCCGGAGCCTTGTGCAGATGTACGAAGTGTTCTTCCACTGAGATAAGGTCATCCTCAGCTCTTAGAGGGGCTTTAGAACTTCCAGAAGCTTCAAGGGGGCAACCTGTTTCCATTAAACTTAGGAAGGGAGGGGGTTCCAAATTTCCTTCCCAACTAAGGACCATGAGAAGGCTAACCTGTTGTTTCAAAGTGATAATCACGCATGGTCCTTGGGGTTCTGAACCCAGGAAGAGGTGGGCCAGTGAGAAAGCATGTCACCAGCCTACTGACCAAGGAAAGGCAAACTGGAAGTCCAGGACCTGAGAACCCACCCTCCCTGTAATCTTCAGACCAGTCCCCAGCCGGCAGCCAGGAAAACCAAGTGTTTTTCCGTCTGCTACAGCGGGCTTATGAGAAATACAGAGAAAAGAGCAAGTTCAGTGCCAAGCGGCCCCAGAGCTGCCAGACCCAGGTCTGAGGCGCAGGGAGCTCCCCGGCAGATGCCTAGGAAAATCAACCGCGTCGAAGTTCCAAAGCGCGGCGCGTGGAGCGCTTGTTAGCAAACACTAAACACGCGCCATCTCCCAGCAGCGGGCAGATACTGGTCATAGGAGAGTAGAAGGAAAATCAGACTAAAGTGGTCCCGCAGTGTGAGGAAAGCTGTAAGAGGAGAGCAGACCCCCGACCGCCAAGCCAGCGCTCCTGACAAGCTACTCAGCGGCTCCTAAACCGCCTGGCCCTGCAGGCCCAAGAACCCACACCCCAGCCAGGATACCCAAGCGGCCAGAGCCCGGCCAGGGCCACACCCTCCACAGAGCCTACCGCCGACCCAGTCCGCCCACAGAGTCGCCCCGCCCAAACCCCAGCGACCCTGGAGTTCCTAGCCGACCATCTTTGCCGTGGGGCACCGGCTGCCATGAAAAAAGCCAAGAGCTCTGAATCCCCTACCTTACCAGCGACTAAGGCGGCGGCGACTCCTGAGGGCCCACCGACGCCAAAGGCCCACTCCCCGAGCCCGCTGCACGCTGGGAAATGTAGTTCCGGGCTTGGACCCAGCCCAGCACCAGGAACGCTCTAGGGAATTCCAGAGCTCGCAGACATCAGTCTGTACTTCCTCCCAGAACTGGAGCTCAGCCCCGCCCAGGAGGCGCGGTGTTCTCTGGGTATTGTAGTTTTAGTTTGGTTCTGCGGTAGCTGGAGGAACGGAGACGCACAACGGAAACGGAACTCTTTCTCCTCATTGGTCGCCGACCTCCACACGCTTTTGCGCATTCTGTGGAGGCGTTGTAACGCCTCCGGGAAAGGGAAGCCGGCGAGGGCTCCGAACGCCGCCTCTGGCTTTCTGTTTTTCTGCTGATAGAGTTGGGTTCGCAGTGCTTCGCCTTTTATCGGTGGCACGCGTCCCGTCCTCCCCATTTGCCTCCCGGTCCTTGGATCCAGCCCTGGGTGCTCCCACGTCATTTCTCTGGTCCCGGCCGCTAGTCCCCGACCCCCGCGTCCCCTAGCACGGAGGCGGTAACTATGGAGAATATGGCGGAGGAGGAGCTGCTACTCGGGGAGGAGGAGGAGGTGGCCCAGGTCAAGGTCCCGACCCGGGTCCCAGCTCCGGCTCCAGGTGCAACTCTGGACCCGGCTCCAGCCCCAGCCCTTGCCCCGGCTCCGGCCCTGTCCCGGTCCCCGTCCCGGTCCCGGTCCCCGTCCCGGTCCCTTGCCTCTCCCCCAGAGGAAGCTGAAAGCAGTAAGTGCCGCGGCCGGAACCCTTCTGCCACAGAGATGGGAGACAGTGCGCGTGCTGGGGAGCAGGGGAGGCCCTTCCCACTGTGGTGTCCTATGCCAGAGCAGGTTTAGGAAACGGGCTTCTAAGAAAGAGGGCCCGCTGTATCGGGTAGGGGGAAAGGGGTGGAGGCTGCACGGGCACCGACCGCCATGCACCTCGAGGACATGACAGTAAAGGGTATGTGAAGGCCAGGGGCGATGCAGGTCCAAGTCAGTGACGAGGTCAGGAACTGTTTCGGTTACTGTCTTAAGTAGTGTTCGTGTCTGCCCCGTCTCCCGTTGGTTAAAGAACTCGAATGGGTCGTGGTCACCGAGGCATCCTCTTTTAGGATATAGGATCGTAGATCCTGTACACTCCGCTGGGTTTTCGGTTTCGACTTGCTCAGGTGGACTTGGGTCTGAGCAGCGAGGGCGGCTGTTTGCTCTGCGTTAGAACATGGACGATCCAGACAGATCTACCTTTCAGTCTGTGCTGAGTTTACTACACACCAACACATGGCATACGTCGCACATTCCTTAGTCATAGTTATCCCAAACCAGTTACACCATAGGAGCTCACTCTGTCGTCAGAGAGGAAAACACCAGAAGTCTGTGGGTTCAGCTGTGCTGCCCCCTCCTCTCGATGTCTTTTCAGAGGGTTCCAGGGGTGTCACATGAGCTGACAGCTGGATCAGATGAAGGCACTGGGATCCGGATTCCTTGAGAGTGATCATTGCTTGTCTGTGCATTCCCGTTCCTGAGTCTATTCTCTCCTTGGTTTTTATACAATATTTCTGGGTGTTTATCGGAACCCCTTAGGGTTAGCTCATTAGTCATTCTAGTACCTGCTTTTGACACTTCCTTAGCCGGGCCTGCTTACTAGTGTCTCCTCCTTACAACCTGTCTCAAATATTCTTTGGCGTCTTGCTTCTAAAAAGATTTGAAACCCATGACTTCTGGTATGGAGAGGAGTGTGTTAAATTATGGATCCCACACACATGTAAATACCAACTGAGTTTTGTACTTCCCTCCATCAGAAAACAAATACTGAAAACAATGAATACTATTGTTCCTGAATGTGTTTGAATGTTTTCTAAGTGGTGGTATGTTGGATCATACAAGAATCAAAAGATTGATAACTGGAACTTTAAAGGCTCTGCTGAACACTTTATATTCCCTTGGCTCTAAGAAAGATGTAATGAGGTCTTTCAACAAATTTTATAGTCCATAAATCAAGTTTTATACTCTTTGAATGATCACTTATAATTAATTCATTTTTACTATTTCTAGGCCAGTTTTGGGTTTGAAGTATATAAAACGGTCATAATCTAAGAGATTTTGTAGTTCTAAAACTCTCATATAACTGGGAAGATTTAAGAGTAGTAGGACTGAGCCCTTCATGGTGGCACATGCCTTAATCTCAGCACTCAGGAGGCAGAGGCAAGTGATCTTTGGGAGATCAAGGTCAGCCTGGTCTACATAGTGATTTCCAGGCCAGCTGGGGCTACAGGGAAACGCTATCTCATGACAAAAGAAAAACAAAGAGTAGTTGGACTGACCACAGGAAAGACAGGTAGACTCTTCATCATATGAAACCACAGCTTTTAAATAAGGCCTTTTGTTCTTGTAGGATTTTTTTTTTTTTTGTCTTTTTTGAAACAGGGTCTCCCTTTAGTCCCAGCTGGCCTAGAGCTCTCTATGTAGACCAGATTGGCCTTGAACTCACAGAGATCTGCCTGCCTCTGCCTCCCAAGTGCTAGGATTAAAGGCGTGCATTACCACGCCCGGCAGAAAATATTATTTTTATTTTATGTGTATAAGTTTAACACCTGCATATGTGTTAAGTACACCCATGGCCTGCACTGCCCATGAAGGTCAGAAGAGGGCATTGGATCCCCTGGAACTGGAGTTATTGGCTGCCACATGGGTGCTGGGAACTGAACCCAGGTCCTCTGCAAGAGCAGCCAGCGCTCTTTAACCACTGAGCCATCTTTCCAGCCCTGGCCTTTTTTTTCTTAACCTACAATCTGATGTCTGGGGAGTTTTCACACTTTGCTGAAGAAGCAGGTACTGCATTAGTAGTAGTTCAGCAGCTTTGGGCAATGCATATCTTGGTCACTTCCTCACCATTAACAGTATCTTAATGCTGGGCATAACTAATCCCAGCATTTGAGAGACTGTGGCAGGAGAATTGTTAAATTAGAAACCAACTTGGGCTACTTAGGGAGACATTATTTCAAAAGTTTGGGAGGGGGCAGAGTGTGGGGGGGTGGTAACATTTGCTTATATATTGTAAAACAGATGTGTAATTTGAGGAATGCGTGATAAGAATCCTTAAAATACATACTAATCATTTAAAACTTTATTTTTAGATGATCTAATTGGTCCTTTGAAGTCAGTTATCACCAGGCAAGATGAAGATGGTAATTTTGAACTGAAGTTGAAAAATGAGGAAAAAGTAACAGAAGTTGTGAAAGAACTTCCTAGTATCTTGGATTCATCTGATCTCACAACAGGTTTGCTAGTAACTTATGGATTATTAGTGTGTTACAAAAAAACCAAGTTGACTGTTTTCAATACAAATTGTTTGATACCTATTATATTGAGCCAGAAAGTGATTTCAGAAATATTTATAGGCCTATCATGAATTTTCAGACAGATATTTACTTTTTTTTTTCAATAAAGTACTATATAGGATTTTCAGTTTTCTGACTTAGCAGGATCTTTCTTTTATTTTATACTATGTAGCAGTTAGAATAGTTCCAGTAAGTACATCTTTATGCAGTATTATATAGCCTTTGCACATATATGTGTCTGAACTATGAAGACAAAAAAAAAAAAAAACCTTTCATGGTTACAAACTGACAGACCTAGCAATTAAAGGTATTTTTTTTGCCTATATCTCATTAAATATAGATCATTTGAATAAGGCCTGATAGTTAGCCAAGCCAAACATGGTGGCACACAGTTATAATCCTAGCAAGCAGGACACTGAGGCAGGAGGATCATAAATTTGAAGCCAGCCTAGGCTACATAGTGAATTCCAGCCCAGTCTAGGGAACATAGTTAGTCCTTTCTTGAAAAACAAAAGGATGACCAATAATATTTGTTCCTCTTTGTTTTTGCCTAGAAAATTGTTTTTTGAGGGTTACAGAAATGTCCCAGTGGTTAAGAGCCCTGGTTGCTCTTGCAAAAGACCCAGGTTCAAATCCCAGCACCCATTTGGTGGCTAAGAACTGTCCATAACTCCAGGTACAGGGGGACACCCTCTTCTGACCTCTGTAGGCATTGCATGACATGGATGCACTTCCATATATGCAGTTGTACATTCATTCACATAAAAGTAATAAAATATTTTTTATTAAAAATTGTTTTTTGAGTAGGAATATCTGATAGTGTTGAATGATATTCTAGAATTATTGATAAAATGTGCTACTGGCTCCAAAAAGCCTTATGATTTAAAGAAATTATTTAGTGATCCTTGGTGCCTAAGTACAAGTCCCCGCACTTAGCACTTAGTCATCAGAAAGATGAATCAAGTACAACCACTGCCACCTTATTATTTGAGAGGAAGACAAAAGACAAATTAGTCACATGAGTGAATAAACTCTTGACTAAAGCTGAGGAGGAATAGGCAGTGTCAAAAATTGAACTGGTGAAAAGTTCTTAAAGTTTTAAATGATTTAGCATGATGATTAGCTGAGCCTTGAGGTTTATTCCATTATCTTGATTATGTTTGGAGATGTTTCCTGTCAGCATCTTCTGTTCTTATGCATATACATTTAGGGTTCTCCATTTTTAGAAAAGATGAATTATAATTTCATCCAACTTTTTTTTAACTACCAAAATCCTTGAAAAAATAATTACACTGGTTTTCTGTAGTTCCCTTTCAGTCTCATTTCTACTCCCAACCACCTCACTGACCAGAGATTTACTACATATAGTGGTCTCTTCTTAATATGTACACTGTGGTGCTTAGTCTAGAGCATTTTTCTTTGTATTCTTCTCCTTTGCCTTCTCCTCTTCAAGTCTCTTTAGCATTTATTCTTTCTGAAAACATTTTCTTGATTATTTGTACTAAATTTCTCTAAATACTTTGGTATTTACACTTGCTTCTATTTAATATTCACTTATATTATTCAGTAGTGGATTTAACAACTTTGGGGAATGCATTCCCCCACCAAACCAAGAATATGTTCGAACATATTTTAGGAAACTTTACTCATATTTTTCAGGATTTACAAATATTTAATTTGAGGAATGTGTAATGTTTAAGAAGTCTGAAAATGCTTAACTGAAACAAAATTATTTTGAAATATAAAATGAATTAGAATTAAAATATATATCAGCTAAATTTAAGAATGAATTTTAGGACTGATCAGATGACTCAGCAAGTAAAGGTGCTTACTACCAAGCCTGTGACTGAGTTCTGTCCCTGAAACCCACATGCTGGAAAGAACCAACTGCTACAAGTTATACTCTGTCCTCCAGATACATGCTGCGGCATACACATCACTAAATAAATAAATAAATAAATAAATATAATTTTTTTTACTTTTTTTAATTGATGTTTTATATATTTCATACATTTTTCATTTCTGTTCAGGCATATTCCCCTTTCCCTTCCCCCCACCCCATCCCATTCCAGATCATGCATTCTGCCATAACTCTCCTGCATCTTTCTCTCGGTCTTTTTTTATGCTTAGGAATTCACATTTTTCTCCGTTAATTTCTTATTATTCTAAAATATGGATACATACTTTCCACCCATATACAGTAATTACAGAGTCTGAAAATAATTGGTGGGTGGATTCTAGAGCCCATTGAGAGATTCACATTATAACAACATAGCTGCTTTCAGATAAACAAAAATATAACCATACTGTCGTTCAATTTGCCTTTCGTCTGGGGTTAGCATCCACAGATGAGGGAAACTATTCTCTGTCTTTCTAGGACTGTGTCACCTCACTCAGCATAATGGCTTTGAGCTCCATCCATTTACCTGCAAAGTTCATAATGCCATCCTTCTTTACCGCTTAATATTAAGTACTCCATTGTGTAGACATACCACATTTTTGTCATTCACTCGTCTGTTGAGGGGCATATGGGTTGGTTCCAGCTCTTCGCTATTGTGAAGAGATCTGCAAAAAAACATGGATGTGCATATATCTTTGTGGTAGGATGAGTCTTTGGGGTATAGACCCAGGAGTGGTATGATTGGGTCAGGTGGTAGGATCATTCCGAGTCTTTTAAGGGTTCTCCACACTGCTTTCTATAGTGGTTGTACAAGTTTACATTCTCACCAGCAGTGGATGAGTGTTCCCCTTTCCCTACAACCCCTCCAGCATCTGTTGTCTTTTGTTTTCTTGATCTTAGCCGTACTGGAGTGAGATGATATCTGAGAGTGGTTTTAATTTGCATTTCCTTAATTACTAATGATGATGAACACTTTTTAAGATGTTTCTCAGCCATCTTTAATTCCTCACTGGTGAAGATTCTGGTCAGCTCTTTACTCCATCTTTTGAGTAGGTCATTTGTCTTCTTACTTCTTTGTTTTTTGAGTAGTTTATATGTTCTTGATGTTAATTCTCTGTCAGATGTGTTGCTGGTAAAGATTTCTTCCCACTCTGTGGGTTTTCTCTTCACCTCCTTGATTGTTTCTTTCGCTGTACAGAAGCTTTTGAATTTTATGAGGTCCCACTTGTCAACTGTTGACCTTACTTCCCGTGTGGCTGCTGTCTGGTTTAGAAAGTCTCCTCCTACACCTATGTCTTGTAGGTTGTTGCCAACTTTTTCTTTTATCACCTTCAGGGTTTCAATCTTCACGTTAAGATCTTTGATCCACTTGGAGTTTATTTTCATACAGGGTGAGAGGTAGGGATTTAATTTTGTTCTTCTATAGATGGTGATCCAATTTTGCCAGCACCATTTGCTGAAGATGCTATTCTTCCTCCACTGAGGGTTTTTTGCCCCTTTGTCAAATATGAGGTGGCTGAAATTGTATGAGCTCGAATTTGGATCTTTAATTTTGTTCCATTGGTCAACTGGTCTGTTTTTGTGCCAGTACCAGGCTGTCTTTATGACTATGGCCCTGTAATATAGTTCCGAAGTCTGGTAGGGCAATCCCCCCTGTATTGCCTTTTCCACTCAGGGTTGCTTTAGCTATTCGTGATCTTTTGTTTTTCCATATGAATTTAACGATTTTTTTTTTTTCCAAGTCTGTGAAGAAGCTCATAGGGATTTTGATTGGGATTGTGTTGAATCTGTGTATCAGTTTGGGTAAAATTGACATTTTCACTATATTAATTTTCCCAATCCATGAGCATGGAATGTCCTTCCATCTTTTGATGTCCTTTTCAATCTCCTTCTTCAGAGATTTAAATTTTTTGTTGTAGAGATCTTTGGTATTTTTGGTTAGGTTTGTTCCCAGGTATCTTATATTTTTAAGGCTATTGTGAGTGGGAAGATCTCCTTGTATTCCTTCTCCACATGTTTATTGTTGGTGTAAAGAAAGGCTACTGATTTTTCTAGGTTAATTTTGTAGCCCGACACTTTACTAAAACTCTTAATCGTTTCTAGAAGTTTTCTGGTGGAATTTTTAGCATCCCTTAGGTAAACTATCATATCATCTGCAAAAGGGATAGTTTAACTTCTTTTCCGATTAATACTCCTTTAATTTCCTTCTCTTGTCTTATTGCCCTAGCAAGTGTTTCAAGCACTATGTTGAAGAGGAGTGGGGATAGGGGGCAGCCTTGCCAGGTTCTCGCCTTTAAGGGAAATGGTTCCAGTTTTCCTCCATTTAGGATGATGTTGGCAATGGGTTTGCTATATATGGCTTTGATCATGTTGAGGAATGTTCCTTTCAGTCCTATTCCCTCTAGGACTTTAAACATGAAGGGATACCGGATCTTGTCAAAGGCTTTTTCTGCATCAATTGAGATGATCATGTAATTTGCCGGACATGGAGACACACGCCTTTAGCCCCAGCACTCAGGAGGCAGAGGCAAGCAGATCTCTGTGTGTTCAAGGCCAGCTTGGTCTACAGGCAAGCTGGGGCTACAACAGGGAGACCCTGTCTCAAAAAAAAAATAAAAAAAAAAGAATTAATTTTAGCCAGGTATGGTGGTAAATGCCTTTAATCCCAGCACTTGGTAGGTAGAGGCAGGGAACGATCTCTGTGAGATCAAAGTCAGCCTACTCTGCATAGTGAGTTCTGGGCCACTTGAAATCCCATCTCAAGAAAGAAGACCAAACAAATGAAGAATTAATTTTTAGATGATCTAGTTATTTGAAAGCAGTCACAACTGGTTACAGCTAGGTCTTGGCTTTTTCTCTTTTTCACAGCATTTCCCTTGGGCTTTTTTGTTCTGATTGCTTCACTGAATATGTATATTCATGATTTGAATCTCCCCAGTCTCTCCTGAGCTAGAGAAACAAATTTTCAACTCCTATTGGACATTATTGTTTCTACGTATACTACCAATAGTATATAAAATGTACTCTATCAAAAATCAATTTTCCTTTTCTCTTCCTCTATCTTTCTACCAAAAGAATTTCTTCTTTCTTCTTTGGTTAATGGCACTGTGATCCTCACCCATACACTCAAAATCTTAGAATCATCTTTATTTTACTCTCCTTTCCTAAGTTCTCATATCCCAAATTCTGTTGCTTCTTTACTTTCTGTTCTCTGATACCTTTCCATTACTCATTTTCACACCTTACTGATTGACACTACTGTACCAGATACCTTTCTGAAGCACACTCAGATCGTGCTGTTTACTCCCTCTAAAACCTGAAACAACTTAACTGTTCCCTGGAAAATAAAGTCTAGCTAAAGTGAATAGAATTTATTCTTCCAATGATGTAGACTTCACTTTGCTTTAAATATTTTTTCTACCCATTCCATCCCTTTACCCAATATATTACATTTTAGCCAAGAGTCGGGTTTAGGGTAGCTGAGAGTTTTATACCATGTGGTTTATTCATGAAGTTACTTTGAAATTTTAAGGCTAATCACCAGGTCTACTGAACTAAAATTCTGTTCTTAACCTTAACTTACAGAATTGTGTTCTCAGTCACTTGATAGAGTTAACTAGTCATTGGTATCATTTTACCTTTTCGTCTGGTATTCATTTCATTTTACCCACTAGTATAGCTAAAAATTAGTATGGATGCTGGGAATCCTGGAGTCCTAGCATCTTATTGGTTGAGAGTTCTTAGTGCCTGCTCTTAAATAGGCCTGATGAGCACTGGACAGGAGCCTATGCACTTCCTCCACACCAAAGTGGTTTACTGACAGTGTTCCCGCCTCACCAGGAAACTACTAAATTTCCTGTGAGATCAAAGTAAAATTTTATAAGAACACAATGGATGGAGAAGAGAAAATCTATGGTGGCTGTGAAGGCCCTGATGCCATGTATGTCAAATTAGTATCTTCTGATGGGTATGAATTCATTGTGAAAAGAGAATATGCACTAACTTTAGGGACAATAAAAGCCATGCTGAGTGGGCCAGGCCAGTTTGCTGAGAATGAAACCAATGAGGTCAACTTTAGAGAGATCCCTTCACATGTGCCCTCCAAAGTGGGCATGTATTTTACCTACAAGGTCCGCTACACTAACAGCTCCACCGAGATTCCTGAATTTCCAATTGCACCTGAAATTGCACTGGAACTACTGATGGCTGCAAACTTCCTAGATTATTAAATAAAATTAGTTATAATAAACTTAATTTTTTCAGTATTTAATACTTGTAGATCAGTTAGTAATTTTTTCATATATAGCATGTTGCCTGTATGCAATTGAACTATAAAGTGAATTGCAAAGCAGATTATCTTTTGTTCTTTTGCATAGCAATCAGAGTTGAAATTTGTTTGCTACATCAACAAATTAAGGACATTTTCATGAGCTAAGAAAAACAAACATTGGGCTGGAGAGATAGCCTAGCGGTCAAGAGCACCGACGCTCTTGCAGAGGACCCGGGTTCGATCCCCAGCACCCACATGGCGGCTAAGAACCATCTGTAACTCCAATTCCAGGAGAACTCCAGTTCCAGGGGAATCCGAGACCCTCTTCTGACCTCCGCGGCATTGCACGACACGGGTGCACAGACCTGCATGCAGACAGTACATTCATACACATACAAAAATAAATTAATTAATTAAAAAAAAAAGAAAAGAAAAGAAAAACAAACATGCCGATTTATAGGTGGGTTTGCTTTATCCTTTGGATACGACTTGTAAAATCTTAACAGTGATACACCAAATACCTAAATGTAATCATAAATGAACATTCTACAGGTAAATACAGGGGCCAAGTATTATGTTTTAGTGTTGTTTTTTTTTTATAAGAACCAGTTCTGATCTTATAGCCACTGATAGCATTACTAGAGTTATGCAAATAATTATATGAAAAAAATGTTTATAACTTAGCCAAAACATTGATTTTTATAACTCAAAGAATAAGAGTTGAAATTTCTTACGTGTTTTTGATAAACTGCAGTACTGTTTAAGTGCAAAAAAAAAATTAGTATGTTAGTCTCCCACATGATTAAAAGTTCTTTGAAGACATAGAATGTGGATTTTGTTTCTTAAGTGTTTTGTACGAGGTAGAAACGTCTTCTTTTTTTTTTTTGGTCTTTTTGAGACAGGGTCTTCCTATAGCCCCAGCTGGCCTGGAACTCACCCTGTAGACCAGGCTGGCCTTGAACTCATAAAGATCCCACCTGCCTCTGCCTCCCCAAGTGCTAGGATTAAAGGCGTGTGCCACCATGCATAAACTTCTTTTATATAACAAGGTCTCCTGCCTAGCGTGGTGCCGCACGCCTTTAATCCTAGCACTTGGGAGGCAGAGACAGGCTGATCTTTGTGAGTTCAAAGCCAGCCTGGTCTACAGAGTGAGTTCCAGGACAGCTGGGGCTACAGGGAGACCCTGTCTCGTAAAGACCAAAAAAAAATAAAAATAAAAAATAAAACAAGGTCTCCTATATCCTAGGCTTGCTTCAGTCCCACTATGTAGTTGAGGGTGACTTTGAACTTCCTTCTACCCTTATGCCTGCCTCTTCATCTGAATGCTAGGGTTACCACCAAGCCCTGTTTATATGGTACTGGGAATCAAACCCAGCGCTAGTTAGGCAAGCACTCTAGCTATATCTTCAGCCTCCAGAGTAAAAACATTTTTCTTAGAATTTCATTGACTAGATAAAGTTTTAAAGCTGGAAGTTATGCAGTAGAGTCTTCCCCCTAACTTTTTTGTTTCCTGCCATTTTTCTAAACTGAACTATAGCAGTAATCAATATATAGGCAATAAGCTAATACTATAGGACATAGAATTATAAGTTTCCATATAATGTGAATAAATAAAAGTGGAATCAGAGAAACAAATCACTAAAACAGTTTTGTAACTCTTAAAATTTCCTTTCAGAGAGGCACATCTCAATTCAAAGACAACTTGCTGATCTGGAGAAGTTAGCTTTTGTGATTGAAGGCCATTTTGACTCTGCCAGTTCATTGAACTCAGATCATCTTGATGCAGGTATTTCTGTGTTTTTGTTAAGATTTTGTTAAGTTCTTCTTTGTTAAGATTTATGTAGTTTTATTTTATGTTTATGAGTGTTTGCCTACATGCATATATGTGCATCATATATGTGCCTGGTACTTATGGAGGCTAGTAGAGGGCATTGGATCCCCTGGAACTGCTGTTACAGAGATGGTAAGCCACCATATGGGTGCTTGAAATCAAATCCAGGAGCCATTTCAAGAGCAACCAGTGCTCTTAACCACTGAGCCATCTCTGAAACCCCAAGGTCTTGTATCTTTTTGTTATTCTGTCTTGTCCTTCTGGAATTTTTTTGCACCACTTAAATTTCCACTAATATATACTTAATTTCTAAAGGGTTGCTATCTTTCAGATCATGAAAACAATTTGCTAAGAATAGATATTTACTCAGGCATGGTGGTGCACACATTTAATCCTAGCACTCGGGAGACAGAGACAAGTGGATCTCTGTGAGATCAAGGCCAGCCTCGTATACATAGTGAGTTCCAGGCCAGCTGTGGCTACAAGAAGACCCTGTCTCAAAAAGACAAAAAAAAAAAAAACTTATTCCTGTTGAACTACAGCAGTAGTAAAACAAAAAATGGTTTTATCTAAGAAATTCACAGTCTTCTATCTAAAAAGATGCTATGGAATAAGTTGTTCTATTATAACTCTTTAAGTAAATTATCATGGATGTTTAGGGGATGTTTTTTCTATAAGGTGGTAATCGAATTAGCTACAAGAAATCCACCAGTGATTTAAATAACATAGACGTTAAAATTCCCTCATAATAAAAGCAAATTCCGGGGCTGGAGAGATGGCTCAGAGGTTAAGAGCACCAACTGCTCTTGCAGAGGACCTGGTTCGATTCCAAGCACCCACATGGCAGCTAAGAACCGTCTTTAACTCCAGTTCCAGGGGAATCTGATGCCCTCTTCTGACTTCCACAGCTTTGCACAACATGGGTGCACCAACCTACATGCAGATAGTACACTCATACACACATAAAAAAAAAAAAAAAAAAAAAGCAAATTCCAAGATAACTTAAGTTGGGACAAGAGTTCTATGTTGACAGTGTTCCACTCTGCCTTCTCTGCTCTGCTATTCTCTATTACATTTATTTATTTATTTGGAGTTGGCCCATGCCAGGGCACAGTTGTAGGGGACAGTTCTCTCCTCCTGTGTGCATCCCAGGAATCAAACTAAGGGTTGGTGGCAAGTTCCTTTTACCCACTGACTCATCTCATCTCACCTGCCCCTGCTCTGTTATTCTGTGTGCTTTGTTTTCATATATATATGCAGTGTATGTGCAACGTTATACTTTTTTTTTTTTTGGTCTTTTTGAGACAGGGTCTCCCTGTAGCCCCAGCTGTCCTGGAACTCACTCTGTAGACCAGGCTGGCCTTGAACTCACAAAGATCCGCCTGCCTCTGCCTCCCAAGTGCTAGGATTAAAGGCATGCACCACCACGCCCAGCTTATGCTTATTCTTGCATTGTGCTATGTGTAAAAGATACTTGTTGAATTCAAATTTGTTAGGTAAATTAATTTATTATTTCTCTGGATTTTATTGCTTTGAGCTTGAATTTGAGATTTTAGTTTATTTAAAATTCCATTCGTGTATATGTGTTAGTTACATGTCATGGCACAAGTGAGGACAGCTTTAGAAAGTTGGGTCTCTTTTCACCATGTGGGCCTCAGGCATTGAACTCAGCCTTGGTAGCAAGTAGCATCCTTTACTCGCTGCCAGCCCAAGATTTTAATTTTTGTATACTACTTTTTAGAAGTTTTATTTAACATCTATTATATTATTAAATAAGTGTTCTATTTTGATAATCCGTAGTCTTTTTAGGAATACATTATATTTTTTTTCAGGAATATTATAAAGAAGGAAAAACATAAATTCAATAATACAGTGAAATTCAGGATACAATGGGTTTTTTGTTGGTTTTTTTGTTTTTTGGGGTTTTTTTTGTCTTTCAAGACAGGGTCTCCTGTAGCCCCACCTGTCCTGGAACTCACTCTGTAGACCAGGCTGGCCTTGAATTCACAAAGATCCGCCTGCCTCTGCCTCCCAAGTGCTAGGATTAAAGGCGTGCGCCACCACGCCCAGCTGGATACAATGGTTTTAACTATGCCTCTGGTCTCAGAATAATAATATATTATATTTGATCTCACTCCACTCTTTCATTTTTTCTTACCCCATATGTTAGCTGCCTTTGCTGCTGTGGCAGTCAGTGGTAAGGAAATACATAGCAGATACTTAAGTATCTCTGCTCAACCCCTCCCCTTCTGAGACTGATAAATGCTGGTCTTTTCCCCTGAATGATAGTCTGTGCAAACAGTTTAGCTGATAAGCATAATCACTTTTTAAACTTCTCTGTACTAGCAAGAAAGTCCATCAGCTAGTCACAGATAGGAGAGTTTCCTAGCCGGCCGGGCGTGGCGGGGCACGCCTTTAATCCTAGCATTTGGGAGGCAGAGGCAGCGCCTTTAATCCTAGCACTTGGGAGGCAGAGGCAGGCGGATCTCTGTGAGTTCAAGGCCAGCCTGGTCTACAGAGTGAGCTCCAAGCCAGCTGGGACTAAAGGGAGACCCTGTCTCAAAAATATCAAAAAAAATAAATAAAAAAGAAAAAGAAAAAAGAAACAGTCACTGATAATATACTATAATTATTGGTAATAAGATCTGAGTCAGAGATAAAATATTTTCTTTCTAAAGTTTCTAAGAAAGGCTTTATCTAAAAAATGTGATGGGAATATGGAGGGTGCCCCCTGTTGCTTTTATAAAATAGCTGGTATATTCTATGCTTTCTTCATCTTTTTTTTTTCCTTTAAAGAAAACAAAAAGGCTTGTCCATTGTGCCCTAAGGAAAAATTCAGAGCTTATAATACTCATAAGCTACGTCGACACCTTCAGAATTTACACTGGAAAATCTCAGTTGAATTTGAAGGTTAGTATTTTTGTGCTTGCCTAGAGTAATGTACATGAAATTTAGCATTTAGCATTTGTTACTAATTTTGGAACTTTACTGTGAACAAAATAAAATATTTTCATTTTTATATTATGAGGTATTAGCTCCTCCCCCCACACACACTTTTGATGTTTTTAATAAAAGACATTGCCCTATAGGGAGTAGACATATGACACAAATTTAGCAAACATCTATTAGCCATCTGTTACCTATCCAGTAACTTTGGCTTTGGGACTCCTTGTTGCTTATTAAACAATATTTTACTAAGTTCCTTTTCCTCCTATACTAAAACTTATAATTTTGAAAACAAAAGGTAAATGCAGTAAAATAAGATAATAAAATAATTAGTATTAATATTGGAAAATTTCAGGATGGATCATGGGATATAAGATAAATATATTCAGAAATCATAGCCTTTCTCTAGATAGGTGGAAATTTTTATAAATATGTCAATTACAATGACAAAAATGATGAATAAAATTTTAAACAAGTGGGTTCATTAATGAAAGAAAATAAAAGAACAAAATCATAAAAGAATAAAGTTAAATGACAAAAACAAAGATTAAGTTAAAAGACTAGATTCTGAGATAGTGAAGTGTTACAGTATCTTGAGAAGAGGTTCTGGTAGCATCTTTTACATTTTTTTTTTCCTTTTTTTAAATTTTATTTATTTTTTTATGTGTATGGGTGTACTGTCTGCATGTAGGTTTGTGCACTCATGTTGTGCAATGCCGCAGAAGTCAGAAGAGGGTGTTGAATTCCCCTGGTACTGAAGTTCTCCTAGAATTGGAGTTACAGACGGTTCTCAGCCACCATGTGGGTGCTAGGGATCGAACCCAGGTCATCTGTAAGAGCGGTCAGCGCTCTTAACCACTAGGCCATCTCTCTTAACCACTAGGCCATCTCTCTTAACCACTAGGCCATCTCTCTTAACCACTAGGCCATCTCTCTTAACCACTAGGCCATCTCTCCAAGAGAGATGGCCTAGTGGTTAAGAACGCCGACTGCTCTTACAGATGACCTGGGTTCGATCCCCAGCACCCACATGGTGGCTGAGAACTGTCTGTAACTCCAATTCCAGGAGAACTTCAGTACCAGGGGAATTCAACACCCTCTTCTGACCTCTGCAGCATTGCACAACATGAGTGCACAAACCTACATGCAGACAGTACATTCATATACATACATACATATATACATACATACATACATACATACATAATAAAAAAATTAAAAAAAATAAAATTCATATATTAGTCCACCAGGCAATTTCTTTCATGTGTCATACCAATATAAACCAATAAAATAATAATAGAGAAGGGGAGATGTACAGTGATAGATATGTAAGGATATTCATTACATGTACTTGGTGGCAAAAACTTGAACATATAAATACCACATGGAGCCATTGAAAAGAGAACAGTCTGTTTTTACTAGCAAACTTAGAAGTTTCCTTTTTCATAGTTAAACTACTAATGAAAATAGCAATACGTAAGAAAGATTTTATGTTTCATTTATACAAAATGGGAAGTCCTCCCTTCAAAATAAAAACCGTGTAAAGATACCTATATATACATACATATTTATAAGTATATGTGTGCATATGTATATGTATACACACTTCTCTATGTGATCTTTTTTCAACATAGAAATTGTTAAGTATATGGGCCTATCAACATCCTAACATGGAGTTAATGGGGGAGAGAGATTTTTTTTAATATTTTATTTATTATTTGTATTTTATGTGTATGTGTGTTGCCTGCATACACCTACACATAAAATTACACCAGTGTTATGCGGTGCCCACGGAGGATAGAAGTGGGCATCAGATCCCCTGGAACTGAAGTAAAGATGGTTGTTAGACACCATTTGGGTACTGGGATTCACACCTAGGTCTTCTGCAAGAACAGCCAGTGCTCTTAACCACTTCAACCCCAAGAGGGACATTCTCTTCAGTGGTGTGACCACTGGTAAGGTGCCCATGCAAGAAACTCATTGTGTCATTTAATTAAATAAAGACAAAAACATATGAAAGTAGAAGGGAGGCTAGTTGGGAAGAAGGGGAGCAGCTTGAGTGAGAGAAAGACAAAAGAATACATTATGTACATGTATGAGAATGTCATCATAAAATTCATGTAATTAATATGTACTAACAAATTAGGACAAATAAATTTCAAAAAATTGTTAAATGTGATTGTGGAAGTTTCAAACAAACTGAATGAAACATCTAGTGCAGAAGACCCAGAAAACAGGCCAGAACCATGCCATAGATATTTTCTTATTAGTACTGATAAAAGATTATCACTGATTTTTATTTTATGTGTCTGTTTGCTCTCCAAGTATGTGACTGCATTCACGTGTGCAGTGCCTGCGGAAGGAGAAGGGTGTCAGATCCCTGGAACTGGAGTTAGAGAAGGTTGTTAGCCACCATGTAGGTGCTGGAAACCAAACCTGGGTCCTCTGGAAGAGCAGCCAGTGCTCTTAACAACTCACCTGTCTCGCTAGCCTGTAAGATCTCCTATTATTGAATTGTTAGGTTTGGTTTCTGTCCTCAGTTCATTCCCTTCTCTTGAGTGCTTGTGATACTCCACTTACTCTTGGATGTGTTTTCTCTGTGCATTTAGTTGGGTTCTTTCACATGGTACCAATCTGGTAGGTGGTGAAGGTGTGGTAGTTTTGGTCTTAGTGAGCAGGGTCTAAAGTAGTTGGCAATTTGTTAACAGTAGATAGGCAGAAGGAATGAGAGATGTGAGAGAAAGAGCCATGAATGCTTGGGTTTGGGACATGAACAATTGGAAAACTGGAGTTATCCTTACTGAGCCAAAAGCAGTTGCACTAGGACAATATATGGACAAGAAGCCCAGGACCTCAGATTTAGATATAGGGATGTTGAGGCACTCAAAGTGGAGATACCCAGTATCCTATCAGGCCCTGTGAAAGTGAAATTTCAGGGGGTGGTTGGGGCTGGACATGTCAGACTATAGATAGTATTTAAAGCCATGAGGCTTGATGAGCTAACCATAGGTGTGCATATTGATAGAAAAAAGCTGAGGTCTGGAGTACTTCCACATATATAGATAGGAAAAGGTATTTCCTGTGAAGTATTAGAATAAAAGAGCAATGAGTGATTTAGAAGAAGACTATAAGTCGTTAAAAAAGCGGGGGGAGCTAGGGAGATATCTCAGCAGTTAAGACCACTGGCTGTTCTTCCAGAGGACCCAGGTTCCATTCCCAGCACCCACATGGTAGCCAGCAACCAACTGTAACTCCAGTACCAAGAGATCTGATGCCTTCTGGCCTCTGTAAGTGTTGTACAACACAGATGCACTTATATACATGCAGGCAAAATAGTCATCTATATAAAAGAAAAATAAATAAAAACGTTTAGGCCTGAAGAGATGGATCAGCTGTTAAGAGCACTTGCTGCTCTTCCTAAGGATCTGGGTTTGGCTGCCAGCACCCAGAGTGGCTAACAACTGTTCTGGACTCTAGTTCCAAGGGATCCAACATCCATCTTCTGGCCTCTGTGAGCATTGCATCACATGGGTGCACTTATGCGCAGGCAAAACACTCATATGCCTAAAATAGAAAGTCAAGAAAAAATTGATAGGGCTGAGATACAGTGTGGTGCTTACTTAGCATGTACAAGGTCCTGAATTTTATTTCTAGTATGGACACACACACACACACCACGCTACCAATGCACACATACAGGCCGGAACCACCACACTACACACTCCCTCATTTTCTCTCCTCTCTTTTTCCCTCGGAAAAAAAAAAAAAAGAAAATTAGGGGCTGGAGAGATGGCTCAGCAAGTAGGAGCACTGACTGCTCTTGCAGAGGACTCAGGTTCAAATCCAAGCACCCACATGATGGCTAACAGTCGTTCATAACTGCAGTTCCAGATGATTCGACAGCTTCCTCTGACCTCTGCAGGTATTGCATGACATGCAGGCAAAACACTCATATACATAAAAATAATAGTACACAAAATAGTTTTTTAAAAATACATAATGGAGGCTAGGCATGATGGCGCACACCTTTAATCCCAGCACTCAGGAGGCAGAAGCAGGCAGATTTCAAGGCCAGCCTGGTCTACATAGTTCCAGGCTAGCTGGGGATACAGGGATACCTTGTCTGAAAAACACCAAATAATAATAAAATTAAATAAATAAATGAATAAATAAATAAATGGAGTAATTTTTTATATTTTTTAATTTTATGTGTATGAATGTACTGTCTGCATGTAGGTTTGTGCACCCATGTGGTGCAATGCCATGGAGGTCAGAAGAGGGCGTCGGATTCCCCTGGAACTGGAGTTAAAGACGGTTCTCAGCCTCCATGTGGGTGCTGGAGATCAAACCCAGGTCCTCTGCAAGAGGGCTCTTAACTGCTAGGCCATCTCTCCACCCCCCTAAAAGGAGTAATTAATAGTTTCATCTTGACAAGTTGTTTTTTTTTGTTTTGTTTTTTTTTTGGTGTGTGTCTGTGTGTGTGTTATGTTTTATTTTGTCATGAGACATCTCATGTAGTCTAGGCTGGTCTTCAACTGACTATGTGATTAAGGATAATCTTGAACTTAATTCTTCTGCCTCCACTTCCCAAGTGCTTGGATTATAGGCATGCCTGGTATTTTGCTGAATAGGGTTTGAAATTCTGACCAAATAATCAGTTAAAAAATCTTTGTCAGACCATTGGAATAAAGGATCTTAGTGTCAGGAATAAGTTAGTGACTACCACTATAATTTGGGATTTCTTCTTAGAAGAAATAATTGGAAAGATGGAAGAAGTTCTCCCCCCACCTCGGTCTTTTTGAGGCAGGGTCTACCTATAGCCCCAGCTGTCCTGAAACTCACTATGTAGACCTGGCTGGCCTTGAACTCACAGAGATCCAACTGCCTCTGCCTCCTGAGTACTGAGATTAAAGGTGTGCACCACCATGTCTGGCTGGAAGTAGTTAAATTTAGCAGAGGGAAAAAAGTACATAGCCACCAGACAAGCCTAATAAACATCTGTCTTTTACTGTAATAGGGAAAAAAATATCTAAATATCAACATCAAAAAAACTAGGAATAAATTCAGAGTATAATCCTAATCACATGAAATAAAAGTAAAACTTGCAACTTTCAGTACTAGTAGAATGTTTAATGGGGAATATTAATACAGCTAGCTATTCTTCATTTTAGGTTACAGGATGTGTATCTGCCACTTACCTTGTCGACCAGTAAAACCAAACATTGTTGGAGAACAGGTAATCAGATACTAGGTTTTTCTTTTGTCAATTTAGTCTTCTTCAAAGAAAACACAGTTTTAACTTGCTTTAAAATTATACTTTTGCCAAAGGCCAAGGAGCTTAAAGGTGTATGTTCAGGAATATAGTTTTTGAGTTTTTATTTATTGTTTGTTTATTTATTTTAGAGACAGAATCTCTTGCAGTCAGGCTGGCCTCAAACTTCATATGTAGCTGAGGTTGCCCTTGAGCTCCTGACCCTCCTGCCTTCACCTCCTGAGTACTGGGATGATAGGCAAGTGCTGCCACGTCCAGTTTACTGGGGATTATACCCAGGGCTTTGTGGATTAGGCATGTACTCTACCAACTGAGTGACATCTTGAGCGCCTGGTTTACTTTAAATTTCTTATCTGTTTTCAGATGGTAAGTAGGAAAAGTATGAAATGTACAGAAAAAATATTGTTGAAATTTTTATTATGCAGTTCTTCATTTCAGTTAAATTGTTTTGTGCTCAAAATGAAAATTAATGTATTAATTTTGGCTAGTAATAAATTTTGATCAAGGAGTAGGACTTTATGATTTCTGTGAATTAGTAAATACCTACATATTTCAATTTCATATTCACCTTTTCAATGTTCTTCCTTTTTAAGTTTAACCCGAAACAATCAAGAACCTAAAATTTCCAAAAATAAGCCCAGTGAGCTGGCACATGCCTTTAATCCTAGCACTTGGGAGGCAGAGGCAGAGAGGCAGGTGGATCTCTGTGAGGTCAAGGCCAGCCTGGTCTGTAGAACAAGCTCTAGGCCAGCTAGAGCTACAGAGAGACTCTGTCTCAAAAAGACCAAAAAAAAAAAAAAAAATTAAAAAAAAAATTTTTTTTGAGATGGGTTCTCACTATGTAGCCATTGCTATGCAACCAGCCTTGAACTTGCTGTGTAGCCCAGGATTGACTTGAACTCAAACCCTTCTGTCTTAGCCTCCCAATTTTGCTAGGATTACACCAAGCCTGCCTAAGAAACTGAAATCTTAACATTTTTTTAAATTTGTATTTATTTTTAAGCTAAATTTGACCAACAAGGAATGTAAAGTATAAAATTGTTTCAGTGATCTATACTGAAAGCAGATTTTTAAAAATTCTTTGTGTGAGTATGTATGTTTGTGTGTGGTGGGTATGTGTTTCCATGTGTGCGTGTACAAGTGGAGTTGGAGGTTGACATCAGGCATCTTCCTCAATTGTGCTCTACCTTATTTTTTATTGTCGTTTGTTTTATTTTTGAGATAGGGTCTCCCTGTAGCCCCAGCTGGCCCTGGAGCTCAATATATATAGTCCAGGCTGGCCTGGAGATAGGCCTGCCTCTGCCTCTGAAGTACTTGGGTTAAAGGCATGCTCCACCATGCCCACCACACCATCTTATTTTTTTCTTAATTTTATTTGTATTTTATGTGTATGAGTGTTTTGCCTACATGTAAATCCACCATATCATGCAGTGACTGTGGAGGCCAGAAGAGGGTGTCAGACCCTTGGAACTAGAGTTACACAGGGGTTGGACAGGGTTGTAAGCCCACATGTGGGTGTTCTGCAAGAGCACCCAGCGCTCTTATCCAGCAAGCCATCTCTCTAGTCCCTCTACCTTATTTTTTGAGACAGTGTCTCTCACTAAACATGGAGCTCACCAGTTCAGCTAGGCTAGCTGACTGTTGAGCTCCAGGAATTTGTCTGTCTCTATCTCCCCAGCCCTAGTATTACAGGCACATGCCACCACCTTTTATGTGGATGCTGGGGATCTAAACTCAGATCCTCATACTTGCACAGCAAGCATTTCATTCACTGAGCCATCTTCTCAACCCCCTGAATCCATTTTATCCTGATATGTCCTTATTATTAATTCTTTGAATCACTAAAAATATTAATAAAGTATTAGCGAAACTATTCCTTGAGCTGTAGATATAATACAGTGTCAGCCTCCTTACCCCGCATGTATGAATACCACAAACACAAAATTTAAAAGTCAGCACAGTGTTGTTAATATGATTGCCTTTACTGTATAAAACTGTTATGTTCTGATTATTCTCTATTAGCTATCATGTGTCAGGAGGTACCAACACTAAATGACATCAAAAGTAGTGAAGAACCATTGGAATAGTCTTTTTATTTTCATATAAAAGAAAAATTATAAAGCTAGAATTTTTGTGGGGGGGTAGGTGTGGGTGTGCGTGCACACATGAGCACGTGTGTGCAGATATGTGCAAGTTCGTGCATGCCATGGCACTTACTGAGGTCAGAGGACAACTTTCAGAAGTCAGTTCTTTCACTGTGGATTCTGGGGAGCAAATGCAGGGTGTCAGGCTTATGTGGCAAATGCTTTCGTAGGCTGAGCCATCTTGCTCACTCCCGCTTTTCAAAACATTTTTTAATATTTATTATTTTTATGTGTATGAGTGTATTGCCTGCAAGCTTGTAAATGCACCCATGTCGTGCAATGTCTGCGGAGGTCAGAAGCAGGCATTGGATCCCCTGGAACTGAAGTTAAGGATGGTTATTAGGCCACACATGGGTGCTGGGGTTGAAGCTGGGTCCTCTGCAAGAGCAGTCAGTGCTGTTAATCACTGAGCTGTCCCTCCTGCCCCTTTAAAACATTTTTCAGTTAGAAAAATAGACTTCATATTAGTATTCAGTGGGGTCCTTAGTATTCAGTGGGGTACTAGACCTGGCTCAAATTTTCAGAAATCATATGAGCTGGTTGCATTGTCAAAAACGAATCTGTGCTCTTATAGCACAGATTTATATCTACATAGTATCAATATTCTATAATAGTATAATCATATGCATCTCTTTCCAAATTCATAATTAAGTGAAGTCCTATTGGGTAGCTTAAATCTGTCACAGTTGGCCTTGGTAGACTGTTTATATACCATGCAAAACCGTAAATATTGCAAATCGGGTCTTATTTTCTTGGAGCACCAGCTAAACTTACTGAACAGAATGAATGGAAAAAACTAGGAAATTTCATTTGTGCCCTACTCTGAGTAAGATAAGAAATGTATATATCAGAATCAAAGTTATCCTTTCCAAGTTACATGGGAAAATCAACATTACTCTCTATTCTATACCATTAAGCCCAATACTAACATATTTGAAATTTGAAACTTGGAACTTGCATTTCATTGCTTTAGTAACCTGTTTAAATTAAATGCTCTGTTTGATAGATATCCAGTAAATTGGGTGCCCATTATCATTGCATCATTTGTTCAGCAACCATCAGCAGAAGAACTGACATGCTAGGACATGTTAAGCGCCATATGAATAAAGGAGAAACTAAATCCAGTTATAGTGCTGGTAAGTTAAACAGTTTCATTAATTTCTGTTCTAGTTTCCTTTCAGTTGCTGTGACAAAATACTCTGACTAATACCAAATTGGGGAGGAAAGGGTTTATTTGTCTTACATCTTCTGGGTCCCAGTTCATCACTTTTTTTTGTCCTTTTGAGACAGGGTCTCCCTGTAGCCCCAGCTATCCTAGAACTCACTCTGTAGACCAGGCTGGCCTTGAACTCACAAAGATCCGCCTGCCTCTGCCTCCCAAGTGCTAGGATTAAAGGTGTACACCACCGCGCCCGGCCCCAGTTCATCACTTAAGGTAGGAACTCGGGCCAGGAACCTGGAAGCAGGAGCTGAAGCACAGGCTATGAAGGACGACTGCTGCTCACTGGGCTTGACCTACTCCGCGTGCTTCTTTTACTATTTTTTTTTTATTGTCTTTCTCTGTAGACAGTCTTTCATCCTGTCAACGTCCCGAGGACTTAGCACCTAGAGGCTACGAGGTAGCAAAATGATAAGGGAACCAGGAGAAAGAGAACATATTGTTGCTCTCAAAAAAGACAAAAAAAAAAAAAAAAGCAGGCTGGCGTATGAGCTCCCCAGAGAAGCTCTCTAGCCTGCTCTGACCCCTCAGTGATTTTCTGGGAATAAAGGATGTAGCCTCATCCCTAGGCAACCAGTCTAAAGAAGCGGATCTCCCTTTAAGAGCAGCCGACCGCTCTTGCAGAGACCCGGGTTTGATCCTCAGCACCCACATGGCGGCTGAGAGAACCGTCTGTAACTCCAATTTAGGAGAACTCCAGTTCCAGGGGAAGCGACGCCCTCTTCTGACTCCGTGGCCTTGCACAACACGGGTGCACAGACCTACATGCAGACAGTACATTCATACACATAAAAAAATAAATAAATAAATAAATAAATAATAAAAAATAAATAAATAAATAAAATAAAATTAAAAATAAATAAAATAAAGACGGTTCTTAGCTGTCATATGGGTGCTAGGAATTGATCCTCGGTCCTCTGCAATAACAGTCGGTCCTCTGCAATAACAGTCGGTGCTCATATCTCCAGCCCCTCAGCCTGCTTTTATATATAATACAGAACAATCTGCCCAGGGGTGGCACCACCCACAGTGGTCTGGACCCTCCCACATCACTCAACAATCAAGAAAATGCCCCACAGACATGGCCACAGGACAGTCCAATGGAGCCAATTCCCCAGTTGAGGCTCCCTCAACTTAGGTGTGTCAAGTTGACACTAAAGCTATGGTACATCTTTTTTTTTTTTTTTTTTTAATGTGTATGAGTGTACTGTCTGCATATAGGTTGGTGCACCCCTGTCCTGCAATGCTGCAGAGGTCAGAAGAGGGCGTCAGATTCCTGTGGAACGAGTTAAAGACAGTTCTTAGCTGCCATGTGGGTACTGGGAATTGAACCTGGGTCCTCTGCAAGAGCAGTCGACGCTCTTAACCGCTGAGCCATCTCTCCAGTCCCCAGCCTGGTACATCTTAAATAAATGGTACAGTTACTCTTTTTAGACATTAAACAGATAAAGTGTACTGATTAAATAATTTAGTTGAATACTAATCCATTACTTTGTATTTTTTCCTTTCTGTGAAGTTTCCAATAACATTCATCTATTCTCAACAGATTTTAATAAATGCTATTAAAAACTACAGGTGATACTCATCCTAAAATAGGTATCTTAATAAAAGATTATAGAATTATCTATAATGAAAGATTATAGAATTATAGTCCTATTAACAAAAGGATGCAGATTGAAAAAGACTATTATTCTTGGTAATATAAAATCTCAAGAATTAACTTAGTCTTTAGGGCCTAAAGCATCCATTTCATTTTTAATAGACTATCACTTGTAAAAACTGATACTGCAAGATATGAAACATGCCTTTTATTGACTACAGAAGGATATATAACAATATTAGGAATGTTTACTATTGTTGGCATTATAAAAGGAGAAATATGGAGTGTTGGAGAGATGATTCAGAAGTTAAGAGCACTGGGTGCTCTTGCAGAGGACTTGAGTTTGGTTTTTAGCACACACGTGGCTAACAGTCTAAAACTCCAGTTCCAGGGGTCTGACACCCACTTCTGGCTTCCACAGGCATTGCATGACATGCAGGCAAAACACTCATACACATAAAGTAAATGAATTTTTTAAAAAAGATAAATATAAGTTCCAAGTAATGTCCTGATTGTAAACTTATCGAAAAAAGCATAAGGGATATTTTCCATACATTATATATCATATTTCTTGAATATTTAAGATGTATGTGCAAATATTTACACATCAGTATTTCATTTGAGTTTATAGCTGAAGGATTCTAATTTATGCTAAATAAAAACTTTTTTCACTACTTAATAGCCAATTGAATGCAGTTTGTGATTTTAAATTATAATTATGAAAAAGTGGGGCCCATGAGATGGCTCACGGAGTAGAGGCACCTCATGACCTAAGTTTAGTCCCTGGATCCCACCAGATGGCAGGAGAAAACTGACTCCCAAGAAAATGTTCTAGAGTTTGCTATGTTCAAGAAATATGATTCTTAATTAGCCGTTCCAACTCATAGAAAGCAGCTATACAGAGAAACTTTTTAAAATAATTATACCATAAGAAAATATATTTGGTGGCCAACCTATAAGAGTACAGTGTAGTACTTAATGAATCATAAAGCTGTTTTAAGATTTAATGCTGTCCGATGGCCCTTGTTCTTACATATTATAATAGAGATGTCATGTTATGATCAGCAATCAGAATTTAAGTGACTAAACTTCCTTGCATTTACTAAATACATACCTAAGCATTACTCTTTTCCAGTGAATATTGAGTCAATTTTTCCTTTGGTTTCTTTTGTTTTTTAGACCTACCCAACACACACAGTAATGTTATTTTTCAAAATGTGTATTTAAAATATTTAGAATTTTTACCCTGTAATATCATTTTTTCTTCCATTTTAGCTTCTACTGCTAAACCATGTAATGAAATTTTGAAGGAGGCAGATACAGACATACAAGTTTGTCCTAACTACTCTATACCTCAGAAAACAGATTCCTATTTTAATCCCAAAATGAAACTAAATCGGTAAGATAAAATTAAAATAGTTATAGACTGTTTTAAGATCACTACAATGTTACAGAATGTTTCAAATCACTATAGTGTATCTCTTTTAATATCTGTTGCCATCTATTAAAATTTTAAACATAAATATACAGAATGAAACCATCTATTCTTACCATTTTCTCAAAATTATTCTTTTTTCTACCAGCCCAATTTCTTTGTTAAAGGTCTAACTTTATGTAATTAAACCTGAACAGGTTTGTGGGTTTTTTGTGTATATATGTGGGATTTTTTTTTTTTTTTTTTTTTTTTTTGGTCTTTTTGAGACAGGGTCTCCCTGTAGCTCCAGCTGTCCTGGAACTCACTACGTAGACCAGGCTGGCCTTGAACTCACAAAGATCTGCCTACCTCTGCCTCCCAAGTGCTGGGATTAAAGGCATGCACCACTGCACCCTTCTTAGGCTTGTGGTTTTATAAATAAGTTCTATTAATAAATAAATGAGTGAATGCTTATCAAATATTCAGTTCATTTCATAGTTTAACTTTATAAATTTTGGAGTATATTATTAGATAAGTATCTTCAAAAATTCTACAGAAGTGAAGCCATAGTCAGTAAAGTAATTTCAGAATATTACTTTTTTTCCAGGCAGCTAATATTCTGTACATTAGCTGCTTTGACCGAGGAACGAAAACCATTGGAATGTTTAGATGCCTTTGGAGCTACTGGTAAGTAAAAAATCTTTTCCATTTGTATAATATCCTTTCTTATTTATAGATATCATATCTACCAAAATATTTTGAAGTTAAAAAAATTAAAGATCCAAAATAAGACGTTGAATTTTTTAATAAATTTGCAAATATTTTATATAAAAGTAAAGAGAGTATAATAAAAGAATCCCCTGTGTCACTTCAGAAATAATCAGCTCACAGACTAGACATGGTGCCGCATGCCTTTAATCCTAGCACTCAGGAGACAGAAGCACATAGCGAGTTCTAGGCCAGCTCGGGCTACCGGGAGACCCTGTCTTGAAGGGGAAAAAAAAAAAGACACACACACACACACCTGCGCGCACGCACACAAATCAGAATCCAAAGAGTATTTTCATTGTGGGGTCTCTTTTTTTTCTGGTCTTTTTGAGACAAGGTCTCCCTCTAGCCCTGGCTGTCCTGGAACTCAGGATGGTAGACCAGGCTGGCCTTGAACTCACAAAGATCCACCTGCCTCTGACTCCCTAGTGCTGGGACTGAAGACATGTGCAATGACGCCTGATGTCAAGTCTCTTCTTGATATGGTTTCTATCATTGTAAGTGTATGAGCAAGTGAATGAAAGAGCAAATATTTGTGGTATTTACTGACAAAAGTGATCATGCGATCTATAGTTTCTGGCCTGCTAGACTTTCACGATGGTGTCACAATGATTCATGTAACATACTCCTGTCACCTGTACTTTTCCTATTTACTAGTCTGATCAAATGCAGTTATGAACTAGCTATGTAACAGGATGACCTTGAACTTCTAGTTCTCCTGCCTTTGTCTCCAGAGTACTGGGATTATGGGCATATTGCCACCATGTAATAGATTTCTTTTTTTTTTTTTTTTTTTTANCTTTTAAATGAGACAAGGGTCCTCCCTGTGCTCCGTGCCCTGTCCTGGAACTCACTCAACGTAGAACAGGCGGTCCTTGAACTCACAGAGTCCCCTGCCTCTGTCCCTCTGACTCGAGACTAGGATGAAAAAGGCAATGTGCCACCATGTCTGGCAAAAATGTTGCCTTAATTTCAATACTGAAGATAAGATCTGGGTGTGATGGCTATAATCCTAGCAGAAAGACACAGAGGCAGGAAGAGCAGGCTTTTAAGGCCAGCCCTGGGCTAAGATAGTAAATTCTAAGACGCAGCCTGGGCTCAGAGACTAAAACCAGTTTCAAAAGCAAAAAAAAAAAAAAAAAAAAAAAAAGAGAACAAAGTAAATGAGAAGTGCAATGACAAAAGAAAAAAAATTAAAAAAAAAAAAAAAAGGAAACACAACAAACAATGAGATGGATCAAACACGTAAAAAGACAATGTAAATTGGGAGAGTTGGGTGAACATAAGAGACTCGGAACATGAAGGGATTGAGGTCTCGCCTTTCTGGAGGCATGTTCTGGCCTGACCTCCAACACATATACAACATGGGAACAGATCTAACTGCACTAATATCCATAAACACTTGTACACACAAGTAAATAAATTAAATACAACCCTCAAGTTTTTAGCTGCTTAGTCTCAAAAGCCCCCCACGCTCAAAAAAAAAAAAGTAAAGAACCATTTTTCTCAAAAGACTTAACAGTAGAGAAAAGATAAGGTAATAGAAACAGAAAAAGCCATTTGTGCTCATCCCAAGTCTTCATAAAGATTAAAGAATTGTACTCTTGGGAAACATACACCTAAAGAGTAAAAGCATTTGTAAGCTTTGCTTCATAAGCTTCTATTCTAGTGGGAAGCATGTTAAAACAGACTACAGATTGAGTTTAGTGAGTTCCAGGACAGCTTGGGGCTGCAGGGAGATCCGCTCAACAAGAACATAAAATTTAAAACAACAAACCATGAACTATGGTCCAGTTTCCACTAGTCATAGTTCTTATCACATGCTGATTTTTATGATCCACAGGAATGTTACCTTTATTTTTTTATCATGTATAAAAAGAAAAGGCTCAGATGGGCTAGAGAGATAGCGCTAGCTGGTTAAGAAGCCCGACCGCATCTTGACAGAGGACACCTGGGTTGATCCCCAGCACCTACATGGGCAGTTTGAGAACCACTGAACTCCATCTCAGGAGAACTCCAGTCCAGGCGAATCCGACACCCTCTTCTGACCTCCGCGCATGCCAGCGACAGCGGTGCACAGACCTGCATGCAGACATTAAATGTCATACATCATAATATAAATAAATAAAATAATAAATAATAAATAAATAAATATAAAATAGATAAATAAAAAAGAGAAAAGCAAAAAGACCCTTTAATACCCTAGAAGATTTCAATTTGATAATGCCAGCTCTGTCTGCAGCAGATGCCATGAAAAGTTTTAATCATTTTTATTGTATTATTTACTATTGTAGCTATCATTATCATCATTGCTAATAATGTATCCAATTTAAAACGGTAATAGTAATGAGGTGATCTTTCCAAGCTGATCTTATCCTTTGAGCTACTTAAATGTGAACTTTGAATTATTTTTGTATAGATGCATGTGTGTGTAATGTGTGTATATTGTGTGCATGTGTTTTGAAGGCCAAAAGTCAACACTGGGGATCTTCCTCAGTTTTTCTCAACCTTGTCTTTTGAGATGGTGGTTCTCAACCTGTTTGGCTGGTCACCTGGCTAGAAACCCTAGGGATCTTCTTATCTCTACCTTTCCAGTGCGCAGTCATGGCCACTTACCCTATACCTGGCTTTTTACATGGCTAGGGGCCAAACTCACATCCTCATGTTTGTTTCATTGCAAGTGCTCTTTAACTGACGAGATGTCTCCCTAGCCTTTTTTTATCCCTTTTTTTTTCGCCATATTTAACTCCACATCAAATCAGCCACCAAATCTTTGTCCTGATTTTTGCTTTTTTTTTTTTTTTTTTTTAAATTGAATTTTTTAAAAAAAAAAAAAAAAAAAAAAAAAAAAAAAAAAGAGAACAAATGTAAATGCAGAAGGCTTGGCAATGACAGTCAAAATACATTATAAAAACAACAACAAACAATGAGATGGATCAACACGTAAAAGACAATGTAAATCTGATTTCTGAAACCCATGGTGGAAGAGAACTCCTTTCTGAAGGGTGTTCTCTGACCTCCACACATACAACATGGAACAGATCTAACTGCACTCACATATCTCATAAACACGTACACACAAGGTAAATAAATAAATACAACCCTCAAGTTTTTAGCTGCTTAGTCTCAAAAAGCCCCCCACCCAAAAAAAAAAGTAAAGAACATTTTTCTCAAAAGACTTAACAGTAGAGAAAAGATAAGGTAATAGAAACAGAAAAAGCCATTTGTGCTCATCCCAAGTCTTCATAAAGATTAAAGAATTGTACTCTTGGGAAACATACACCTAAAGAGTAAAAGCATTTGTAAGCTTTGCTTCATAAGCTTCTATTCTAGTGGGAAGCAGTGGTTAAAAACATGAACTACAGAGTGAGTTAGTGAGTTCCAGGACAGCTGGGGCTGCAGGGAGATCCTGTCTCAAAAAGACCATAAATTATAAACAACAACCATGAACTATGGTCCAGTTTCCCTAGGTTCAAGTTCTTTATCACATGCTAGTTTTATGATCACAGGAAATTTTACCTTTATTTTTTTTATCATGTATAAAAGAAAAGGCCAGATGGGCTGGAGAGATAGCCTAGTGGTTAAGAGCGCCGACCGCTCTTACAGAGGACCTGGGTTCGATCCCCAGCACCTACATGGCAGTTGAGAACCGTCTGTAACTCCAATTCCAGGAGAACTCCAGTTCCAGGCGAATCCGACACCCTCTTCTGACCTCCGCGGCATTGCACGACACGGGTGCACAGACCTGCATGCAGACATTACATTCATACACATAAATAAATAAATAAATAAATAAATAAATAAATAAATAAATAAATAAAATAAGATAAAATAAAAAAAGAAAAGGCCAGAGAATAGTACCTGTAGTGTACTGAAGATTGAAAATCAATTCATAACAGAACTTAGTGCACAGAAAATGCTGTAAAAGTTTTAATCATTTTTATTGTATTATTTACTATTGTAGCTATCATTATCATCATTGCTAATAATGTATCCAATTTAAAACGGTAATAGTAATGAGGTGATCTTTCCAAGCTGATCTTATCCTTTGAGCTACTTAAATGTGAACTTTGAATTATTATTTGTATAGATGCATGTGTGTGTAGTGTGTATATGTGTGCATGTGTTTGAAGGCCAAAAGTCAACACTGGGGATCTTCCTCAGTTTTTCTCAACCTTGTCTTTTGAGATGGGGTCTCAACCTGTTTGGCTGGACACCTGGCTAGCAAACCCTAGAGATCTTCTTATCTCTACCTTTCCAGTGCTCAGTCATGGCCACTTACCCCTATACCTGGCTTTTTACATGGCTAGGGGCCAAACTCACATCCTCATGTTTGCATGTCAATCGCTTTACTGACTGAGCTGTCTCCCTAGCCCTTTTTTTATTCCTTTTTTTCGTCCATTAACTCCACATCAAATCAGCCACCAAATCTTTCCTGATTTTTCTTTTTTTTTTTTTTTTAAATTAATTTTTATTGATGCTTTGTGCATTTCATACATTTTTTCCAATTCAGTTCAGGCTTATTTCCCTTTCCCTCCCCCCCACCCCCACCCCATCCCAGATCATGCATTCTGCCATAACTGTCCTGCATCTTTCTCTCAGTTTTTTTTTTTTTCATTTTTAGCTATAAGTGATAATCCATGAGTACAAGCATCCTTCATGCAAAACCTATCTGCAGGCTGTTGTGCCCAAACACCTACAGCCCCACCATCCAGTGGGGGGTGACAGGTTGTTTGTTCAATCAAGTTGATCAAATGAGTGTCCAGACTACATTGCTGTAGTTTCACCATTCACCCCAATCGCAGCCCTTACATTCTACCACGCCCCCTCTTCCGCAGGTTGTTCCCTAGGCTTAGAAAAGGGGCACAGGTGGATGAGAGGTAAAACAGTCCACTTTCTCTGGAGCTGTTGACTTGGACTCTGGTCAATTCTGGCTGTTTCCTTTCATGGGCTGACAGTTTGTCCAGGAATAACCTTTCGATCCTGGCCTGGCGCGTTATGGCGTCTCCCCTGCGACCCCGGTTCCCGCCCACAAGTCCTGATTTTTCTTTTGTAATATAACTCACACTCCTTTTCTATTCCATATCTTCCAAGTTAATGACAAGTAGTCTCTTGCTTCCTGTGTGCCATATGTGTTATTGTCAGACAGACATTTCTTTGAAGTACTTACATTGATCTTAATTCTCTGTCAACATATCATGCATCTTTATTCCCTAGAGTCCAAACCACTTGGCAACAATTTAATCGTCATTCATAATATGACCTCATCCTTTTCCAGATTTGTTTCACTGTGTTTTCTACACACACTCTTTTCTAAATCTGAAATTGTTAAAACTGATGTCTGCAAAAGATGGCTTCAGCATTTTTTGAGCTGCTTATATTCTAGTTCCCTTTCTTTTTTTTAATTTTTAAAAATTTTATGTGTATGAGTGTACTGTCTGCGTGTAAGTTTGTGCACCCATGTCGTGCAATGCCACAGAGGTCAGAAGAGGGCGTCAGATTCCCCTGGAACTGGAATTAAAGACAGTTCTCAGCTGCCATGTGGGTGCTAGGGATCAAACCCAGTTCCTCTGCAAGAGCAGTCGGCACTCTTAACTGCTAGGCATTCTCTCTAGCCCTCTAGTTCCCTTTCAATTGCTGTGACAAAACACTGTGACCAAAACCATCTTTGGAAAGAAAGGATTTATTTAGCTTATATCGCCCAGGTTACAGTTGATCACTGAGGGAGAGCTCAAGGTAAGAACTTAGAGCAGGAACCTGGTGGCAAAAGCCTAAACACTAGCCATGGACGAATGCTGCTTACTGGCTTGCTCCCCTGCCCCTTGCTCAGCCTGCTTTTTTATACAATACAAAACAACCTGCCCAGGGGTGACACTGCCCACCAGTGGGCTGGGCCCTCCCACATCACTCAGCAATCAAGAAAATAGCCCACAGACAGGCCACAGGCCAGTCTAATGGAGGCAATTCCCCAGTTGAGGCTTCCTCAACCCAGGTGTGACAAATTGACCACACTGTTCTACCAGACACCTTTTTTTTTTTAATGGCTGGCTTCTCAATTATCATATGGAAATAAGACATTCTAGATTAGCATCATTAAGAACAACATGATATGATAGAGCACAGTCACTGCTAGACTTTTCTATGTGTTTTTGTACAGTTTTATCAGATCAGTTGCAATCAGTTTACATGTTTGCTACCCTAAAATGACAGTGTTTATTGTGAGAATATGAGTTTTTTTTTTAATTGTATGTGTATGAGTGTAATGCCAGCATATAGGTAGTGCACCTGTGTCATGCAGCACCCACAGAGGTCAGAGGGTGTAAGATCTCCTGGAACTGGAGTTACGGATGGTTGTTAGCTAACATGTGGGGGTGCTGGGATTAGAACCTGGGTCTTCTGCAAGAACAACCAGTGCACTTAACTACTAAGCCATCTCTCCAGCCCCAAAATATGAGATTTTAAAATTTTTATTTTTATTTTATATGTATGAGTGTATTTTCTGTATGTGTGTAAGTGCACCCTGTCGTGCAATGCCTCCAGACTCAGAAAAGGACATGGGATCCCCTGGAACTGGAGTTACAGACAGTTGTCAGCCATCGTGTGGGTGCTAGGAATCGAATCCAGGTCCTCTGCAAGAGCAGCCAGTGCTCTTAACTGCTGAGCCCCAAGAATATGAAAATGTTCATTGTGAGAATACAAATATATGTATACATATATATAAAGTCCATAACTCTAGAAAGTGTTTTTTCCCGTTTATAAGACATCTCTATGTCGAAGATGGTATTTCTGATAGATGTATTATTTAATCCTTGTTGGTTGGACTTATATCATCATCTCCAGTTAGTAAATGTTCCTCATGTATAATCAAGAGCTATGGAAAGCCTGTGAGAAGGAGCTTCCTTGGTTGAATTGTTGACTATTTGTTTTTATATTAGATATGCTCCTTTTAATTCACAATGGTGCTTTTGTGTAGTATTTGAAATTTTTGGTCTAGAAAAGTTCTTTATTGTTGTGTGGTGAGTACAGGTATACATATGTGGAGCTCAGAGGACAGCTTATGGAAGTCCATTTCTCCTTCCAGCATGGATTCCAGGATTGAACTCAGGCCATCTGGATTACACAGCTAACTCATTGACCTGAAAAGTTGTTTTTCATGTTTGAGGGAGGTGAACATGGTAGTACATGCCTGTCATTTCTGCACTTACAAGAAAGGGGCAAGAGGAGCCAGGTTGGGCTACAAAACAAGACCCTTTCCAAAAAAAGTAAAACAGAGGTGGGGGTGGGGCTTGAGTTTAAACTTTAGGAGGAATTCTTTCAACTTCCCATATTCCTTTCAAACAGAGTAGCTCCATTCTTACTCATACCATACTTTAGATTTCATAAAAATATTAACATTTTGAAGAAATATGTACATATTACTGATAAAGCATATATCATTGAGTCCTTAAGTCGAGCATGGTGATGCATACTTTTAATCCCAGTACTGGGTAGGCAGAGACAAGCAGATCTCTGAGTTCAAGGCCAGCTTGGTCTGCATAGCAAGTTCTAGACCAGCTGAGGCTTAGGTCTCAAAAAGACCAAAAAAATAAATTAATAATAATCCTTAATTGTTGTCATTTGAAAATTGATTTTCTTATTTCTCTCAAGGAATAATGGGATTACAATGGGCAAAACACCTTGGAGATGCAGTCAAAGTTACAATTAATGACTTGAATGAAAACTCTGTGACTTTAATTGAAAAAAACTGCCAATTAAACAAATTGAAAGTGGTGGTAGACAGCAAAGAAAAGGAAGAAGGTGATAATCTTGAAGAAGAAGAGGAAGAAGAAGAAGAAGAAGTAGAAGAAGATAGCCTTGGTAATATTCAGGTGACCCAAATGGATGCCAATGTACTGATGCATTTGAGATCTTTTGATTTCATGTAAGTGAAAAAGATTTGCAGAATTACTCCTTAAACAGCTCTGAAAGTTTTTGGCTGGGGGGCGGGGGTAGTTTAAAATTAAAGGAGTTTGTGGTTGTTTGTTTTAATATAGTTTGAAATTTTATTTTTGCTTTTGTTTGTTGTTTGTTTTGCATTGGCCTGAGGTAAACAGAAAAATTTCAGACTTTCTGAACAAATTTATTTCTACATGTTCGGCTTGTCATATATCATCTTGTCACTTATTTTAAAAGCTGAATTGTACATTTTTTAAGTAGGTTTTCAAAGTCCTTTTATTTTCCAGTTTTTTTTTAAGACAGTATCTGGCTATGTAGCTCAGGCTGACCTCAAAATGGAAATTCTGTCTCTACCTTTTGAGTACCTAGATTGCATGCCTGTTGCCATCACACCTACCTTGCAAAGAACTTTTGGATCTATGGACTTTTTTTTTTTTTTTTTGGTCTTTTTGAGACAGGGTCTCCCTGTAGCTCTGGCTGTCCTGGAACTCACTCTGTAAACCAGGCTGGCCTCGAACTTACAGAGATCCGCGTGCCTCTGCCTCCCAAATGCTAGGATTAAAGGCATGCGCCACCACACCCGGCATTTATTTATTTCTGTGTGTGTATCAATGTACTGTCTGCATGCAAGTTTGTGCACCTATGTCATGCAATGCAGCGGAAGTCAGAAGAGGGTGTCGGATTCCCCTGGAACTGGAGTTCTCCTGGACTTAGAGTTTCAGACGGTTCTCGGCCGCCATGTGGGTGCTGGGGATCGAACCCGGGTCCTCTGTAAGAGTGGTCGGCGCTCTTAACTGGTAGGCCATCTCTCCAGCCCCTGGATCTATGGACTTTTATCATTAGAAATTAACACAGTGGTATAATGTTGATTACTAATATGGGCTTATATATACCTGTTTTCTTTCTGATTTTAGACACCTAGACCCTTTTGGAACATCGGTAAACTATCTAGACTCTGCATTCAGAAACATAAGAAACCTTGGCATAGTATCAGTGACTTCTACAGATATCAGTTCCTTATATGCCAAGGCACAACATGTTGCCCGGCGTCACTATGGATGTAACATTGTCCGAACAGAGTATTACAAGGAGCTAGCAGCCAGGATTGTTGTAGCTGCAGTGGCAAGGTACCAATTGCCAACAATGTAACTAATATGTTTTAGTATGACTTACAATTTAAAGAGATAATACTATAAATGAATGTTTATCTTATTTTTCAAAATGTGCTGATTATGAATTCTTTATCCTTTATGTGTAATTTTCTTTTATTTTAATGTGTTTTTAATCTTCTTCCTTTTTTTACATTTGTGTATTCATTTTGTGCATATGTAAGTCTGTGGGTATGTGTGTGGACTTTGGGAAACTTGGAGTAGTTTATTCTCTCCTACCTTATGGGTTCTGGGGATTGAACTCAGGTTTACCAGACTGAGTGGCAAGCTCCTTTACCCTTTGAGCCATCTTTACCAACCCATTTATCTTATGCTCTCTGTGTTAGAATTTCAGTTAAAAGTTTCTATGTGAAATATTGTTTATTCTCTAACTTAAAATATTAAAATATATAAGAAAAAAGTGAAAATTAATTTCAAGCTTGTTTAATTCAATAATTTTAGAAGTAGGTAAGAAGTAGTAACATGAAAAGGAGAAACAAAAATTGGTTTTAGATTTTTTTTTTTTTTTTTTTTTTGAAACAGGGTCTCCCTGCAGTCCCAGCTGGCCTGGAGCTCTCTAAGTAGACCAGGCTGGCCTTAAACTCACAGAGATCCACCTGCCTCTGCCTCCTGAGTACTGGGATTAAAAGTGTGCACCACCATGGCCAGACTAAGATGGTTCTTAACCGCCATGTTGGTACTGGGAATCGAACCCAGGTCCTTTGCAAGAGCTGTCAGTTCTCTTAATTGCTGAGCCATCTCTTCAGCCCCTGGTTTTAGATTTATAAGCTATGTGAAAGGCCCATATCATCCTCATAGTCTAAATAAAATGATGGCTTCTAAACTTCATTCTACAAAAATAATCTTACAAAACAGGAAGTATATTGCCTGCATGTGTTTAGCTGCACCCATGTCATGCAGTGCCCCTGTAGTTAGAAGAAGATGTTGGATTCCCCTGGAAGTTGTTAGCTGCCATATGGGTGCTATGGATTGAACCCAGGTCTTCTGCAAGAGCAGCTGGTACTCTTAACCACTGAGCCATTTCTCCAGTCCCTCTCATCAGGATTTCTAAAGAGTTGAAAAACAGAAAAACTTTATTTGGCCACCTACTATGCACAGAATATTATGTTACAAGAATAATTGATAATGTAATTGGATATTGAGAGTATGGAGAATAGATGAGCAATTGGTTCATTTGTTAATCCAAATACAAGTTCCACAACATTTAGATAGAATTCTTGCCTCAGCTTGAATACAGATTAGTCTTCATAGATCTTCTCATTATTCTTTAGTAACTAAAAACTGTGACTGCATATACTTAGAACACTTAGAAGAGCCAATTTGAAAATGGTGTATCTTGAACAGAACTTAGAATAATGAGATCTATGAAGACTAATCTATAATGAAAAAAAAATCTGTAAAATTAATAATGGGAAGGACTTTGGCCGTTTTGCACTGCACTGAATGTTCAACAGCTAGCATATGATCCTGCATAAGCCAGTATTCAATAAAAATACAATGTTCTGAAGTTTTAGAAGTTTTTCTAGGAAAACGATTATATTAAAAAGTTACAAAAGTACCCAGGATTACAAGAAACAAAATTATGTTAAAAACCAGAGACCCAGCCGGGCGTGGTGGCACACGCCTTTAATCCTAGCACTTGGGAGGCAGAGGCAGGTGAATCTTTGTGAGTTCAAGGCCAGCCTGGTCTACAGAGTGAGTTCCAGGACAGCTGGGACTACAAGGAGACCCTGTCTCGAAAAGACCAAAAAATAAATAAATAAATAAATAAATAAATAANGACACTGTTTCTAATCAGTAGCACAAGAACACCATGAATCTCTCAGCACTTCTCATTAGTCCAAAACTATATTGTTGCCACATTTATAGACTATGCAATGGTACATTTTTTCTGTTTTAATTTGTATTTTTTTTTTTTTTGGTCTTTTTGAGACAGACAGGGTCTCCCTGCTGAGCATCCTTTTTTTAAAGTATTTTATTATTTTTTATTTTATGTATATGAGTATATTGCCTGCATGCATGTAAGTGAACCCATGTTGTGCAATGTCCACAGAGGTCAGAAGATCCCCTGGAACTGGAGTTAAGTAAGGATGGTTGTCAGCCAACATGTGGGTGCTGGGATTGAAACTAGGTCCTCTGCACGAAGCCACTTTTCTTAATTCCTGAGCCATCTTTCCAGCTCTCCTGCTGAGCATCCCTTATGTCTTGTATTTCAATTTGTATTAAAAGTCACAGTAATGATCTTTGAAAGCACTTCTACTAGATTGAATTTCCCATAACCCTCTCATTGTCCAGGTTTGGGATATCAGTACAGTGCTAAACACAGAAAATAAGCTGTCAACATAGTTCTTTAATTTTTTTTACAGAGCTTCAGCACGATGCAACAAAGGCATAGAAGTACTGTTTGCAGTGGCTCTGGAGCATTTCGTGCTGGTAGTTGTAAGAGTTTTGAGAGGGCCCACCTCAGCAGATGAGACCGCAAAGAAAATTCAATACTTAATCCATTGTCAGTGGTGTGAAGAAAGAATTTTTCAGAAGGATGGTAATATGGTAGAAGGTAAATTGAAGTTCCTCTTGACTCTGTAATGTCTATAAGCTCTTAATGAATAAGCCTTCATTACATCTCTAACTATGCTTTGATTTTCAAAGATTACAGTGCTAAGTTTGTTATTTACTATTCTGGAATTACTTTCATCAACAGACAAGAAAGTGTGTGAGTTTACTAAAGTTACTTTAAGTTACTGTTTTGTGGTCTGTGCTCTCTAGCCCTGCCCTTTATTGAAACATCTAGAAATAACTTAGTTTCCAGTGTCAACTAATTTGGCAGCAGCATAATTTTATAAAAATAATTTTCATGTTTATGACTAAATGTAAATGCTTCCAGTCATAAAATTCATTTAGCAAACATTTATTGCCTCTCTCTGCTATATACCAGGCCTTAGAATTTAAGGAAAGAAACTTATGCTTATGCTCAACAATGTCTGTTTGCCTTAAAGGAACATTTTGCCCATTGTGTTCTATTAAGATGGTTGGTTGGTTGGTTGGTTGGTTGGTTGGTTGGTTGGTTGGTTGGTTGGTTGATTGATTGATTGATTGGATTGTTGTTGTTCTTTTTGTTTTGAGACAGAGTCTCACATAGCCACAGCTGACCTGGAACTTGCTGTGTAGACCAGTCTGACCTGTCTCAAGATTTCTACCTGCCTCTGCCTCTGCCTCGGCCTCCTCTGCCTCTGGCCTCTGCCTCTGCCTCCTCTGCCTCCTCTGCCTTCTGCCCTCTGCCTCTGCCTCTGCCTCGAGTGCTAGAATTAAAGGTGTGCTGCCACACCCGGCTTGCTCTTGGTATTTTTTTAATGCAAATATTCTTTAATATTTATTCATTATTTTCATTTTATGTGTATGAGTATATTGCTTGCATGCATGTAAGGGCACCCATGTCATACAATGCCCAGGAAGGTCAGAAAAGGGCATTGGACTCCCTGAAACTGGAGTTATGGATGGTTGTTAGATCCCTTGTTGGTGCTGGAAACTGAACCTGGGTCCTCTGCAGAAGCAGTTGTACTCTTAACATCTATGCCATGTCTCCAGCCCCTTACTGTAAATTTTTAAGAATTCTAAAAATTAAAAGTTTATGAATTGCAGTTTTTTTTTTCAAGTTGTCACTTGGGTTTGCATCCCTTTTTTTTTCTATTTCTTTGTTTTGCCTCTTATTTTAAAAATATATAAGCTTTTTGTTGTTAATGCTGTAAAGTTATGTGTATTCTTGATTTTGTTTGTAAAGACATTCCTATTCCTAGATAATTTTAAGGAGGTTGTTTTATTGAATAGCCCACCATTTATTTCTCTATTTGACAATGCATTCATTGCCTAAGTACCACATCTGTTTGAGTTTGTCTCTGAGTTAGAAAAAAAAGATGTTCAAGATCATTGTTGGCTGGGATACATGAGCTGGCCTCAAAAAAACAAAAGTATTCAGCTATTGGCACTGGAGAGGACAGAAAATTCAGACAAACTCAAACAGATGTCCTCTCTAGTGCCAATGAGTACTTTTTTTTTTTTTTTTTTTTTTGAGGCCAGCTCATGTATCCCAGCCAACAATGATCTTGAACATCTTTTTTCTTTTTCTTTTAGATTTATTTATTTATTGTGGGGTGGCTATGCACATATCATAAGGCACATGATGATATCAGAGGACAGCTTATGAGGAGTCAGATCTTTTTTCTTGGAGAACAAACTCAGGTTAATACACTTGATGGCAAGCACCGTTATTTGCTGAGCCACCTCACTGGCCCCATCCTTGAACCTGATCCTCCTGCCTCTGCCTCTCCGATGCTTGTTTTACAGATGTATGCTACCATGCCCAGTTTATGAGGTGCAGAGTTTTTGTGCATTTTAGGCAAGCACTCTGCCAACTGAACTACATTTCCCAGCCCCAGTTTACTTATTGTGCCAGGGATCAAACCCAAACCAAACACTACCAACTGAGCTAATTCTCCAGCCCTACAATTTTATTTCATTGAATAACAGTAATATCAGATAAAATTTATAGACTTCCTAGGTTCTGGATATATCTAGGACTGATTGATTTGGTTGTGCTATTGTAAGATCAATCGAGGAATGACTTGGGATTGGAGAAGGTTAGTTGGAAGAGTTTCTAATTAAAATCACCTTTTTTTTTTTTTTGAAGACTGATGCTATAGCTGAGTAGTAGAAAGAACATTTAACATAGTTCAACCTGTAGCACCATTAACTAAGTAACTTCTAGATCTTCAGTGAGCTTTAAAGTTCTGCAGTGGAATATCGCCCCATTTTAGAAACTAATAATAATACCTTTCTAATTTCCTCTCGTTCTTTAAAATGAATTAGATTCTTCTAGCCTATATTCTGGTGACTAAAGATGAATCAAGTCTAGGAAGTAAAACAAGTATTTTCTTTACAGTTAGGAAAATTAGCAAGAAAAATGTCTATATTATTTTGATTTGGATCTTGTTTACGTGGATATGTATATTTGTTAACTCATCTGCCCTTCCACAAATGTACACATCTTTTACAGTATATGTATGTGTGGTGTATGCCTCAAATATGTCTTCAAGTGTGAAAGCCCTGGTTTATGCAGAAGCCAAAGGAGTGCTCTGTCGTCACTCAGTCTCAGCCCTATTCTTTTGTTTTGTTTTTTGTTGATTTTGGTTTGGTTTGGTTCGGTTCGGTTCGGTTCGGTGATAGGGTCTCACTTTGTAACCCTTGTTGGCCTGGAACTCACAAAGATCTGTCTTCTAAGTGCTGGAATTAAAGGCATGCACCACCACTCCTAGCCTAGCCCTAATCCTCATTGAACATAGAAGTGGGCTGACAGCCAATATGCCCTACTAGTGCTCCCACTTCTGACCCCCTATAGTGCTAGAGTTACAGATGCCTGTATGTGAGTACTAGGGATTTGAACTTAGGTCCTTATGATTGAGTAACAAATACTCTTAACCACTGAACTATCTTCTCCTGCCTATTATTGAGATTTCTTAATATTACTTACCTTCAAAGAGCAATAAAAATTAAAGCTGTAAAGTATATATAACATTCTTATTACAGTGCCTGGCATATAGTAGTTGCTCAGTATACAGTAGCTGTAGATTATTATTAATATAACAGTCATTACTACTTGTGTTTGTCATTTCCACTTCGTTTACCTTTTTGTTTTGTTTTGTTTTGTTTTGGTTTGGTTTGGTTCAACAGAAAACCCTTATCGACAGCTGCCTTGTAATTGTCATGGAAGCATGCCTGGAAAGACAGCAATAGAACTTGGACCTCTGTGGTATGTGCTTAAACCCAGCGTTCACATTGGATTTATTGTCAGCTTTTGAAGTCTAGGCAAATAATTATGACTCCTTTCTACCTATGAACCTGAGCTATTTTCTGTTTTTTCTCTACTATTACTATCCCTAATTTTTGACAAAAGTCAGAAGCAATAGAAGATAAGCCTGGATCTGCTTTGTAACCAGAATAACTCATTTCTAATAGTAAGAAAGACTGTTTCTGTTTTGTATTTTTAAAGACAGTCTCTCATGGCTGGAAAGACTGTTTTTGTTTTGTATTTTTAAGGACAGTATCTTGTGGCTGAAGAGATGACTCTGGGATGAAAGAGGACTGTTCCTGCTCTTTTTTTTTTTTTGGTGTTTTTGAGACAAGGTCTCAGCTGGCCTGGGACTCATTCTGTAGACCAGGCTAGCCTTGAATTCACAGAGATCCTCCTGCCTCTGCCTCCCGAGTGCTGGGATAAAGGTATGTGTACCACCATGCCCAGCTCCTATTCCTGCGCTTATAGAGGACTGGAGTTGGGTTTCTAGTACTCAAGTCAGGCAACTCACAACTATCTGTTAACTCCAGCCTCCAGTGACCCAACACCCTCTTCTGGACTCAGTGGGCCCTTGCAGTCACATGTACATACCCCACACACACACATAATAAAAAATAAGACAAACCTTTCCAAAAAGAACGAAGAGTCTCATACAGTAGCCCAGTCTGGCCTCAAACTTACTGGAGTGCTGTTGTTCTTTGTTGTGTATCTTTGTGTATGAATGCAAGTCCCATGTGCACACCACAGTGCACATGTAGAGGTCAGAGGACAATCTCAGGTATGAGTTCTCACCTTGTTTGAGACAGGGTGTTGTGTTTTGTAGTGCATATGCCAGGCTAGGTGCCCCAAGAGTTTTCAGGGATTCTCTGGTCTTCCACCAACCATCTTGCCATAGCAGCACTAGGAGTAAAGAAGCATGGTACTAAAACAGGGAGAAAGAGCATCCCCTAGAGGGTTCTTAATCTCATTCATAAAAGAATTTAAGAATGGACTCAAATGGAAGCTTTAGGACAATTTTATTAGAATTTGAAGAAAAATGCTCAAGGGAGGTGAGCTAGTAATCTCAGTAGCTACCTTGAGGAAGAGCATGGAGGAGAGAAGGAAAAAGCCCATGAGGCCATGCAGGCTTAGAGCCAGCACGGAAGTAAGAGACCAGACTGACCGGCAGCTACAGTTGGGGAGAAGGAAGCGTTAGCAAAAAAATAAAGAAATACAAGATACTAGGACAGCCCAAAGCATCAAAAAAAAAAAAAAACATGTTTAGAAAAGGCATATGAAGAAGAAAAGGAGAGATTATGCTTTTCTAAAGAATTCAGAAAAGCAAGCAGACTTAGAGATGTACATGTCTGTAGCCAGATCCAGAAGCACTGCACTGGGAGGTAGACTCCAAGTAGGAGAAGTTCACTGTCTCATTAACATGCTAGGTATTCCACCCATCTACTTAGCATGACTTAAGGTGAACCTGCCTTCCCAGGGTGATCCCATGTCCAGATGATTGACCAGTGAGACTGCAAAATTAGATCTTTCAACAAATAGACTGGAGATTTTATAGTGTTTACCAGTTAATCTTTTGGGGGTATTTTCTATTCTAACAGCACTGTTCTCAGTTTGGTTTTGGTTTTTTGAAACAGGATCTCTCTTTTATACTAGCTAGCTTGGAACTGTCTATGTAGACCAGGTTGGCCTGATCTCACAGAGATCCATCTGCCTCGGCCTCTGTCTTTGCCTCTGCCTCCTGAGTACTGAGATTAAATGTATGTGCTACCGCCGGATGTGGTGGTGCACACCTTTAATCCCAGCACTCAGGAGGCAGAGGCAGTTGGATTTCTATGATTTCAAGGCCAGTCTGGTCTACAAAGTGAGTTCAGGCCAGCTGGGTCTGCAGGGAGACCCTGTCTCAAAAAGAAAAAAAAAAAAAATGTATGTGCTACCACATCTGGCTTGTTTTGGTTTTTGAGAGAGGTTATCAAGCTGGCCTCTGACTTGTGGCAATCCAATTTCTGCCTTCTGGTTGCTAGAATTATAGATGTGCATCATCAGGCCCAGCTTTTTTATGTGTATGAATTTTATGCCTGCATGTTTTATTGTGTATGAATTTTATGCCTGCATGTGTCATGCAGTGCCTGAGGAGGCCAGAAGAGAGCATCAGATCCCCCTGAAACTGGAGTTACATGCAGTTACTTGTTACCCACCATGTGGGTGCTGGGATTCAAACCTGGGTCTTCTGCAAGAGCATTCAGTACTCTTAACTGCTGAGCCATCCCTCCAGCCCCCAGGCACAGCTTTTTTAAAAAGAGGCTTTTTAAAATTATATCAGTATAGAACTAGAGTATGATTATAAAATGATCATTTACCTTCCTATAGAAGAACCAACTATCCATTGAAGGTATACTTAGCAAAAGTATGACACATATACTGCCTCATTTAATTCCCAGAAGTTTGTGAAAAGTTTTATTTATAGTATCATGATGAGGAATTTAAGACTGAGCAGAGATAAGCCTGGTGGTACAGGCCAGTAATCTCAGCTACTCAGGAGGGAATAGGATCATAAGTTCCAGGCCTGCCTGTGGTCTACAGAGTGAGTTTTGAGCTACACAGTGAGATCAAGACCACTCTGGATAATTTAGTGAAAAAGAGTGAAGGCCAGGCATGGTTGTACATGCCTTTTAATCCCAGCACCCAGGAGGAAGAGGCCAAATTAGAATCCAGGCTTTTTCAGACTTGGAATTTCATACTTTTGTCAATTACACCTGTACTTCTCAAATTAAATGGGAAGCTTACCAGATGCATCTGTGGGTCATTTTTTTAACCAGAGTATTACCCTTACACATCAAAATTAAGATTCACTGTTACTGACTAGAATGTGCTCTGTGAAAACCTCTGCATTACATTGTTTATTTTTAGATTTATAAGTTTTTATAAGGTCAACGGTATTATATTTTATATTTTACTATATTCATGTCTCCATGTATTATAATACTCTACAACTTATAAGGGCTCAATAAATTCTTGTTGCTTTTATGTGAGTCAACTTCCTATGATTAATTGTATTCCATTTATAGAACTAACATGATTAAAAGGGTGAGAAATTAATGTAAAAATAATATTAAATAAAAAATTATTGAATTTCAATATTACTTTAACCTATAACTAATCATATATTTTGGTTATAATTATAGAGACTCATCTTTTAAGAAAATAAGTATTTCTCAAACCCATTTTTCTATACATTCTTTTCCTTTCCAGGTCGAGTTCCCTTTTCAGTACTGGATTCCTTAAAAGAATGCTATTTGAATCTATTCACCATGGTTTGGATGACATTCAGACCCTAATAAAGACATTAATCTTTGAATCAGAGTGTACTCCTCAAAGTCAATGTTCAGTTCATTCACCCTCAAATCTCAACAAGCAAGGTGACTCTAGCTTGCTAGATAATACTTTGATCATTGATGCTATAATCAAAAACAGTGTAATAATGTGTTCTGAGTCAATCCTCTCTGGTGAATCTAATTGACATTCAGTTACTCCTTTCTTGGAGGTGGGATTGCATGTAGCCCAGGCTAGACTTGCACTCTTGCTCCTCCTGCCCTCACCTCACAGTGCTAGGATTACAAGCACAAGCACATGCTACCATACCTGGCTTCTCTATATCACCTTTGATTTTCATTTTAGAAACAAGGCCTCTCATAGCTTAGGTTGCCTCCAACTTTTGTTATATAGCAGAGGATGACCTTGAACTTTTGATCCTTTGGCCTCTACCTCCTAACAGAGATTATAGGCCTGTGCCCTCAAGCCCAGTTAATTCAGTACTGGGGATCAAATCCAAGACCTCATGCATGTCAAGCAGTCTACCGAGTACATCCTCAGCTTCCTTATATCTACTTTCTAGAAAGAGAAACTTTAGGTAATTGTAGTAGTGTAGCCATACATTTTGGTAGTAACCATTGAAATACAGAAAACAGATTTATACTTAACAGTAAAGCTGTTTTCTTATCTCCAGAGAGCCCTTTGTAGGTTTGTCTGACTACTGATAAAAGGGGGGGGGGGCGCATACTAAACATTCCAATGCTCTCATAAGTAACAAAGCTACTATTATAAAAAGTTAAAAGTATGTAATTGGGGATGGGGCCTGGAGAGATGGCTTAGTGGTTAAGAGCACAAACTGCTCTTCCAGAGAACCCAGGTTTGTTTCCTGGCACCCACATGGCAGCTAACAACCATCTGTATCTCCAATTCCAGGAGATCCAATACCCTCTTCTGGCCTCACAAAATTGCACAACACAGGTGCATTTACATACACGCAAGCAAAACACATATAAAAATAAATTTAAAAATAGGTAATTTGCCGGGCATGGTGATGCACACCTTTAATCCCACCGCTTGAGAGGCAGAAACAGGTAGATCTCTGTGAGTTCAAGGCCAGGCTGGGGCTACAGGGAGACCCCATCCCAAAGAGACTAAATAAATAATTTTGAAAATTATTATTACCGTGTATGTATGATTTGGAGGTGGAGTGTATGTGGCGGTCAGAGGAAAACTATGGAGTCAATTCTCTCCTTCTACCTTTACATGGGTTCCAGGGATTGAACCATAATAAGTGCCTTTACATAGCAAGCCATTTTGCCAGCCCAGAAATTTAAAATATGTAATTCTTGTATCCTATGTTGAATAGTCTCATATTCAAAAGCAATGTGGATGGTATTCCATGATTTTATTTAAATGTTTCATTGTTACTTAATGTCATCTGTCAATACTGTTTTCCCACTTGTTTTTATTTTAGAAGAAAATGGTGTACTTATTAAAACTACAGATGATACCACAATAGATCATTATATTTTACAAGGTATGTATATAAAAGTATGTAACTACTAATAGTCGCATTCTAAATGTGTCCTAAATACAGGTTCAAAAATACACAGAGAAATTGTATTAAGAGCAGTGGCTGAATTATAAGCTATAGTATTGTAGTCACTGCTCAGTTCAGTTTTGGCCTTCAGTGAGAAGAAAACTTAAAATCCTGTTAATAGTATGTGACTTAATAAATTTCCACAGCCATACTCATTTTGCATCTTCAGCTAATTTGGGAGAATGCAAATTACTGAAAATAAGATATTCTATGTAAAGTAGAAAGTTGATAAAAAAAACAAAAAAAAGCATTGTGATGTCAGGCATGGTGCACATACCTTTAATCCCAGTACTCAGGAGGCAGAGGCAGGTGATCTCTTTTAAGTTCCAAAGCCAGCCTGGTCTACATAGTGAATTCCAGGAGAGCTGGGGCTACAGGGAGACCTTGTAATACCCCCCCCAAAAAAAGCATTGTGATGTACTGTAAGCAACGTAAAATATAAAAGCATTATTCTACCTCATTGTCTTAGTGGTACAACCTTTGCCAGATGTGTCAAGTTTAGAATTGTCTTAAATCTTTTTGAACAAAAACTAAAGCATCAGTATGCTTTAAAGTTTTTCTAAACATATAGAGACTAATCTCTATCAACTCTACTATAACTGTAAAACTTTGTTTATATGTAGACTGATCTATCAATACAATATAAGCAAAACAAAAAAGATCCATGTGCTTCTTCTAATAGTTATTAAGGTATTATGTTAGGGGTTTTTTTTTTTTTTGGTCTTGGGCTTTTCTAGAATTTTTTCTTCATGTGGGCATATATTCTTTCACTATGTGCCACTTTGATTTCATGTGACAGTATAATCAAATTTTACTTATTTTTAAATGATCTCAAATTGTCGTTTTTGTTCTTATGTAAAAAATTATTATTCAACAACTTATCTTTTAATATCACCATTTTTATTGCACTGAATGTGCCTTCTGAATACTTTTGTTTAAGCAAATGTCAATTGCTTTTCCTTAAGAAACATCATTTGGTGGCTGGAGCGATGGCCTAGCGGTTAAGAGCACCAACTGCTCTTGCAGAGGACCCAGGTTCAATCCCCAGCACCCACATGGCAGCTGAGAACCATCTTTGACTCCAGTTCCAGGGGAATCCGACACCCTCTTCTGACCTCCGCGGCATTGCAGGACACGGGTGCACAGACCTACATGCAGACAGTACATTCATATGCATAAAAAATAAATAAATAAATAAATAAATAAAAATTAAAAAAAAAGAAACATTTGATGATAATACCTAATTCAAAGCTTAACTGGGCAACATGACACATGCCTATGTTCTCAGCAATGAAGGAGGGATAGGCAGGAGGGTTGCTTGAACCCACAGCTTTGAAACCAGCCTGGACAGCATAGTAAGACCCATCTAATAAATAGTAACCATGGGTTGACTGTGCAGAGTTTCATTCTAGCATTTGATGTCTTGGTTACTGTGTGTGCAGCAGGTGTGCCTTCTGTAGAATGTGCTGCTGGAGTCTAAATTGTTTGCCTCCTTTGACTTAAAGTAGAATTAAGATAAGCACTGTGTTGAGAAATAGGCAGTGAGATCGTATATTATACTTTTATTAGTCTCTGTGCTAGATCTCTTGAAACTTTGTTTTTTATTCAGTTGTCTATAATTTACCTAGTTCTGGAATAGTGGTACATCCAAGTTATTGTTTTAACTAAATTTTTATTTTTAGAATTTCATCATGGTAGTTTTTTTCCCACATTCATTAAAGACTTAACATGTATCCAGCAGTTAGTAAAACAATGAAGGTCATTGTCCCTAAAAATCTAGAATGTAATTTAGGGAGAAAGGATTTATACATATACAAAACCTACATATATGAAACAAAAGGAAAAAAAATGACAGAACCTAGACAAGCTCTAAGTGATCTAGTATTGACAGTAATGAACTATGATTGGCTAATTGGTTCCTAAATATGCTTCAGACAAGAACTAGAAACTGAAATGAGTCTTAAGAAGAGGTAGAAAAGAAGCTCTGACTCAGCCAACAGTTAAATAATAAAATTCCATAACTGAAGGACAAGGAAATTCTGTAATTATCTCACTGTAATAATTAGAACTGAATAAGTAGGCTGAAATAGTATGTCAAAGGATTTAAATAAGATTATAAAAGGATTTGGCTTTTTTTTTTTTCTTTTTTGGTATTTTTGAGACAGGGTCTCCCTGTAGACCCAGTTGGCCTGGAACTCACTCCGTAGACCAGGCTGGCCTTGAACTCAGAGATCCACCTGCCCTGACTTCTGAGTGCTGGAATTAAAGGCGTGCTCTACAACACTGGCAGCTTTTCTTATTGTATAGCCCTGGCTGGCCTGGAACTCACTATGTAGACCAGGCTGGCCTCAAACTCAAATCCTCCTGCCTTGGCCTTCCAAAATCTGGAATTAAAGGTGTGCATCACCACCCGAGCTAAGAATTATTTTATTTTTATTAATGTGTATACATATCTGTACCAACAGAGCTTCCCCAGGACCTGGAGTTACAGGCAGTCACAAACCATCTGATATAGGTGCTAGGAGCCAAATCATGGTCCTCTGAAAGAGCAGCTATTGCCCTTAACTGGTGAACTTTCATCTCCCCAGGCCCTGGTTTGCAGTTTTTAAGAGAATGCTTTCTTTGTATGTGTTTCAGGGAAGAGAAAAAGTAATGAAATGATCACCAGTTTATCCAAGAAGCAGAAGACTGATGTCAGTACTGAACATCCTCCCTTCTATTACAATATTCACAGACACAGCATTAAAGGAATGAATATGCCAAAGTAAGACAGCCAGTGAATGGCAAAGTATATGTTTCAGTTTAATAACATTGAGATTTAAACAAAAATATAAGAACCTAATAACTTTTACTTTCTTTATTGCAGGTTAAAAAAGTTTTTATGCTGTCTTTCTGAAGCAGGCTTTCGAGTAAGCAGAACTCATTTTGACCCAATGGGTATTCGTACAGACGCACCTCTGACACAGTTTAAATCTATCCTTTTAAAGTACAGCACCCCCACTTATGCTGGAGGACAGTCAGATGGCCATGTCCAGTCTGCATCTGAAGATACAGTAGCCAATAGGGTTGAAATGTCTGTGAATGACAAAGCAGAAGCAAGTGGCTGCAAACGATGGTAAATGTAGAGAAGAATTTATTCTCAGGTGTCTATATAAATGGCCTAATAGGTCTATACCAACTGTAATTCTTTTTCTATTCTTTCAATTTAGTGATAGAAAATAAAAAGGTTTTTTGTTGTTGTTGTTGTTTTATTTTAAAGAACTGTTTTAATTCAGAAAATTGGCTGTTTCTGCCTTGGCTGGTTTGCGTGCTTTGCTTTTTAAGTTTTTCTTATTTTAAAGAAAACAAAATTTTAATGGAAATAGTTTATAAAGCCAAGTTTCTGACTGGGATTACCCTTCTGTTTAGTAATTTAGAAATTGTTCACATTTATAGCTCCTGGAAATTTACATTGTGAAAGTCATTCTTTATCTTTTCTTTTAGTGCTAGGGATAGAGCCTAGTGATTTGGGCCTGCTAGGCATTACTCTTCCAGTGAGCTACCTACCCTTCCAGGCCCAAGCACTCCTGCCTCAGGCTCTTGAGCAGCTGGAATACAGGCATGCATCACTGCACCTGGCTTATCTTGCACTATTTTTAATCACATCCCTACTGATTTAGGATGTTTATGTTTTTCTGTATGTACTATACAAAATAAAGCTGAAGACTTTTATATACTAAAATGACCCTGTATAAAATAGGAAGAATAATATTCTTCCATATCACTCATGTACTTAAAATACAATTTAAAGTATTTTCCTACTTTTTGAGAAATCATTATTTCTCCACACATTGATATTTTACTTCTAGTTTTTGAAAAATTAAAAACTTACCTGTGACAGAAATACATTTTTTACAACTTTATAGTCTACATGACTAAACTTCAGAGTAAAATTTTTGTTAAAATAACTGATATATTGTTTTAATATAATGATGTCCACTAATACTGAAATCCCAGAGAGATTTTACTATAAAGTTTAAGTGATCCTTAGGTACCTAAGTTAATGTTCATTTGCTTAGTTCTACCACTACTCAGAAGTAAAACTTGTCATCTTATGAAGGGAGAGGTACTTTGGGGTTTGTTCTGTTTAGTTGGGTTAGTTTTGTTTCTCTATTCTTGAGGTATGTGTACATTTTTTGTATAAGTTTACACTAACAGTAACTATAAAGAGAGATAGGAAAAAAATTGTTTCCATTCATAAGTATCACTCTTCATTTGATGAGTTTAGATGAAAGGATTTGGTATTTTTGTCTTAAAGATTTAATCCATATTTACCCTTAAGTATTTCTCATGAGAAGCAGCTTTTTACAACCATAAGCTTGGAGGTGGTGCCATTATAACTGAAATATTTAAAGACAGTACAATAAGAAAAAGCTCTTCTATGTCATAAAAACTCTAGGTAATGGAGGAGGAATTAGATCAACATAAAATATTGATTTGACAGAAATAAAGGAAAAATCTTGTTAATAATAACTTATTTCCAAAAAGTTTTCTTTTTCTTCAGTTAATTATGCTTTTTGATAAAATAAAGGAATAGGTGAAATGCAAGTTAGTTTCTGTAATCACTATCACAAAACTCAAGTTTTCAAGTGTTGCCAGTTGAAATTAAAATTACAAATGCGTACAAAACATACTTTTTTATTTGTATAATTAAAAAGAAAAATTACTATAGAACAAATCGGCAGACCTGATTCAGTATGCATTTTGTTAAACTGAATTATTAGTCTCAAATTTTGCTGAATGTCACTAGCATGGTGTTGGTGCTGAGTTGAACTTTATGCAGAATGCCTAAATTGGTGTTGATGCGTATTTTGTGGGGATTATTTTGAGAAAAGGTCTTACTATGTAGCCCCAGCTGGCCTGGAACTTACTATGTAGATCATGTGGACCTGGAACTCAGAGATCCACTAGCTTCTGCCTACAAGTGCTGGGATTAAAGGCATGCATCACCATACCAGGCTTAAAGGGGCTCATTTGACAATAAAAACATGTAATTTACCATCATTTGAAATAAGTATATATTAATTTCACACACAAAATAAAGCAAATTTTCCAAAGAAAAGTTGAATAGGAAGTAATCTGAAACTAACGAGGCACTGTGTCAAACTAAAAATATTTTTAAAGCTTGGTGTACAATTGTAGCATACAACTTCATTTGCATAACACTAATCATTTTAGGATACCCCTGATGTTGACTACATTGTAAAGTGGTGTCAAATATAACTCTTCATTAAAATTTAAGAGACCAGACTGGAAGTATAACTCAGAAGTAGAGCACTTGCCTAGAATTTCCAAGGCCCAAGACTCAATCCCCTGCACTGCAAAAAATAAAAATAAAACTAGTATGTGGACTCTGCTAGTAGCTGATGTTCATTCTCTAACCACATACCCAGGAAAACAAAAGAGTTAATCAAAGGATGTTTTTAGGGCCATTGTGATGAACTTGGGTTAAAAAGTCTACTTAACATACTGAATTCCATCAAACTCTAATTTTAGTTCTAAGAATTTAGAATTAATTCAAAAGCCAGACAATATGGTGGCACATGCCTCTAATCTCAGCACTTGAGAGGCAGGATCAGCCTGGTCTACATTGAGGGTTCCAAGCCAGCAAGGGCTACATAGTGAGACCCTGTCTCGAAAAAAAAATAAAGTTTAGTTTAGGAATCTCAAAAGGCATGGGGATTTCTGATGGCCCTGCATAATTGCTCTGCTAAAGAGCACAGGGAACTCTGAAGAATGCTAACTGAAAGCTAGGTGACACGTGCTTTAAGACAATGGGAAGACTCCGAGAAAATACATTAAAATTAGGCCTGAGAATTGCATGAAGGATCATGACTACTCTAGTGGCTTAAGTCAAACAGGATCAAGAAATCCATTTACTCTTACAGATCACTTGACCAATTAACACAGACCCAACTTTGTTGATAATCCTTATTAAGTAAGCATATCCATTCTTCTAGTCTAGTGGTTACATAAACAGTTGTCATATGCCACACTACTTACAGAAACAGGCTACATACATTATGGTGGGCCCAAGATTATATGGAGTTGAAAAACTCTATCAACTAGTAATATCATAGCAGATGTAATGAAACATCATATAGTACACATTTGCTGAAAGTCAAAACAAACCTATGGTACTCCCAGTCATATAAAAGTATGTCACATACAGTTATGTATAGTATATAATGCTTGATAATGAAAATAAACAAGTGTGATACTAGTTTTTGTATTATACTGTCCTTTCTTTTTTTAGATGTAGCTCAAGTTTGTGTTGAACTCATGTACCTCCTGCCTCACCCTCCTGAAAGTGTGGCTGTCAGGTATGTAGCACCATACCCAGCTCTTACTATACTTATAACCAGGTTTTTGGATTTTTTGGGTTGGTTTTTTTTGGGGGGGGGTCTTTTTGAGACAGGGTTTCTCTGTAGCTCCAGCTGTCCTGGAACTCTATGTAGACCAGGCTGGTCTTGAACTCACAAAGATCCATCTGCCTCTGCCTCCCAAGTGCTAGGATTAAAGGCATGCGCCACCACCTCCAGCAATATAACCAGGTTTTACAGTGTACTCCTAGGTACTTTTTCTTATTTTATTTTTTTCATTTTGGGGGGGGGCTGAAGATTGTCACATAATGTTGTTTACTTTAAAACAACATGCCATGTTACAATATCAACAGCTTCACATCTTGCATTTGTGTCTCTTGACTCTGTCAGAGGCTACATCCAGTAACTAACCTATACCACCTAGGTTTGTGACGTATACTCTATCATGTTCCCAGCACCATTAAATTGCCTGACACATTTCTGAGGATGTATCCCCATTGCTAAGCAGTACATGACTATACTTTTGTCTCACATATAATATATTTCAGCAATACCATTAAATGAGTCTTTGTTAACTGAAGCATCTCCCACTGCCATCCCTACCTATGGACATACTATTAGATTTTTTTCTAGAATACTAGTGCTCTGGTTACCAGTGTTTTCTTAATGCTTTAAGTAAAAAAAGTTGTCCAAACTCTCATGAAGGATGTAGAGAACCACACATATGAAATCCCCATTCTTGTTTTGGGGGGGTTTGGTTTTGTTGGCTTTTTGAGACAGGGTCTCTCTATACTCTAGGTGACCTAGATCTCACTATGATGTAGTGAGTTGGCCTCAATCTCACAGAGATCACCTGCCTCTGCCTCCCGAGTACTGGGATTAAAAACATGCACTACCATGGCCAGCAGCATTCCCCATTCTGTCTTCAAGTTTTATAATACTTTCCCTGTATTATAAAAAGGAATCTCTAGCATATCACTCCTAAGTCATGAACCATTCCTGAAATCAGAATGCTTTTTAAATTTTTATCTTAAAAAAATATTTTATTTTTTTGTGTATGATTGTATTGCCTGCAATACACCCATGCCATTCAATGCCACGGAAGTCAGAAGAGGCCATCAGATTCCCCTGGTACTGGAGTTAAGGGTGGTTCTTAGCCGCCATGCAGGTGCTAGAAATAGAACCTGGGTCCTCTGCAAGAGCAGTCAGTGCCTTAACTGCTGAGCCATCTCTCCAGCCTCCTAGAATGCTTTTTAAGAATAATTTCTTCTTCCTCTGGATGTAGTGCACACCTTTAATCCCAGAACTCTAGAAGTAGAGGCAGACAAATCTCTATTAGTTCAAGGCTTGCTTGATCTACACAGTTCTAGGACAGCTGGGGCTACAGGGAGCCTGTGGTGATATGAGTATCCACATAGGCTCCAAATATTCAGACATTTTGTCCCCAGTTGGTGGTGCTGTTTTGGGAATTCTTAGAAGGTGTGGCCATGCTGGTGGAAGCTTGTCACTGGAGGCAGGCTTAGATAGTTGAAAAAGCCTTGACAATCCCCAATCTCCCTCTCTCTGCTTCCTGTGCCTACTTTCTGCTGCTGCTCCTCCTCCTGCTCCAGCAACTCCTGGGACCATGCCTTCCTACCATGACTGACTCTAATTCCCCTGAAACCATCAACCATAAGCTCAAATAAACTCTTCCTTTTATAAGTTCCCTTGGTTGTGGTAGTTCTATCACAGCAACAGAAAATGGACTAATACAGAGACCCTGTCTCAAAAAGACTAATTTTTGTTTGTTTGTTTGTTTGTTTTGTTTTTTGGTGTTTTTGAGACAGGGTCTCCCTATAGCTCCAGCTAGCCTGGAACTCGCTATGTAGACCAGGCTGGCCTTGAACTCACAGAGATCTCCCTGCTCCTGCCTCCTGAGTGCTGGGATTAAAGGCATGTGCCACCATGCCTGGCCCATAAAATTTCTTAACTACTGGAGTTATTTAAGCTGAAAAAAAACTGCCATAGGTGCATTTGTCTTAGTTCACTTTTTTGTTTTCCTTTATGTGTCTCAGGCTGGCCTTGAAATCCCTAGGTAGCTAAAAATGACCTTGAACTTTTGATCATTCTCTCCCTACCTCTACGTGTTGGAATTATGAACATGCTCCACCCACCATGCCCAGTTTTGAGATGCTGGGGACTGAACACAGTGCTTCATGCATGCTAGGTCACCAACTGAACCCCAGCCCCAGCCCAGTCCACTTTCTATTATTACAAGAGATTACCACAGAAAGTAAAGAATGGAGCTACATTGAGATCATGGTTCTGGAGACTGCCAAATCCAAGAATATGGTGTCAGTACCTACTCAGCATCTGGAGTGCTTCCTGCTGCACAATAGCATGGCAAGATAGAACAAACAGATTTACCAGGGAGCTTGCTTTTGTAGCAAAGCTGCTCTCAATAATCCATTAATTTATTAATCCAAAATGGACAGCATCACTCCCTTGACCCAGTCACCTTCCAGTTCTTGCATTCAAATCAAAGAAGTATCCAATTAGGAATTTGATCCAAATTCAAATGACTTTTCCTTTAAACTTTTTATGTACTCAATCTAGTTCCATAGGCATTCATCTATCAATGTGTATGATAGAAAAAAAAACTATTAGACTATATTTTATACCCCTGGGGCATGCTCATATCTGATTCTGTCCCAAGAGATCCATGGGGTATAGAGTGGATCCTGTGAGCTTCTTAAGAAAGTAACTAACCTGTTAGTGGAGATTTAAAAAGATTCATGAGTCAAGGCAACAAACATGTAAGGGAGTCCATTTGGATACTCATTCATCCAATGTTTACAAAACAATACAACTCCTTCCCGATCAGTGCATCTCAAAACAAGATGGCACTTCAGCCAGCTTACAAGCTTAAACTATGTTTTCGACCTATCTTGTCCTTAAAACTGCAAGAGGATGAAAAGTAAATAAACATGCATTTTAGGACCCATTTTGATAATTTGGTGTTGTTAGGAAAAGGGATTCCCCACACCCAGATCAGAAAAAGACTATCTCACTTGACAATATATTTATTCACAATGTCTCTTCATCTGGCACCTTGTCTTCTCTGTTACTACCCTCTACCACCGTTTTCTAGCTCCCTAGCTCTGTAGACAGTAAACTATTAAATTCAAGATGTCAGTAACCTGCATGGGCTATCTTGAAGCTACTGATTCCATTGGTCTAATTTTATACAACAGAAGTGGACTGAGAAGAAATCATTGAAGACCAGGTAGGCCAGAAGGGAAAAATTGCCTAGAAAGTCTTCTTGTGAGGCCAGAGATGGGTCACGAGTTCAGAGCACCACCTGTGCTCGGAAAGAACTCAGCTCACAGCCATCCAGAACTCCGGTTCTATGGTAACCCGGTAACCCAGCACCTTTTTCTGATCTCCATAGGCATTGCATGACATAGGTACACTTACATATGTGCAAGCAGTACACTCATACACAAAAAATGTAAGTGTTCTTATAGCCCAGGATGATTTCTTTCTAAATATGCCAGTAATCCTCAATTTTAAACATCAACCATTAAATGATTTCTATAATTTTATTTTTTAAATATTTGAATTTTTTATGTACATCAGTGTATTGCCTGCATGTATGTAAGGGAACCCATGTCATGCAATGCCACAGAGGTGAGAAGAGAGTGTCAGATCCCCTGGAACTGGAATTAAAGATAGTTGTTAGCCATGTGAATCCTCTGCAAGAGCAGCCAGTGCACTTAACCACTGAGCCATCTCTCTATCCCCTTGACCTGATTTTATCCAAGATTCCCAAAACATGATGTGCATGTTTACTTTTTACTTTTTGTGGAGGGGAGCAATTCTGGGGAAACTGGGACCTTCATAAAGGACACTCATTAACAAAGTCTCCATTCTCATGACTTAGTCATCTGCCAAAGACCCCTCTCACCCCCAAAATGATTACATTTGAAAATAATCAATGAAAGTTCAGTGTGTGATCTTTTGATTCTTTTATACTTTTTCTACACATTATCTCTCACTCCCCCTACTCTCATTTCCTGTCAACTATTCTGTGTCCTTTTGAATTCACTTGCTTATATTTCACATTAGTTTATTCATGCCTTTCTGTGGCTGGCTTATTTCACTTACCACAGTATCATCCAGATTCAACCACATTGTCAACAGAATTTCCTTCTTGATTAATACTGAACAGTATACCATTGTATTATATACATTTCATTCACCACAGAAAAAAGCTGATTCTCTTAGCTAATTATGAATAATGCTACATAACCAGTGCAGATTACTTTTAACAGAGTGGTTTGTTTCATGTGGATAGACAGCTAAGTTACACTGAATAGACTGGTCGAGACAATCTCACTGTATACCTCAGGCTGGCCTCCAACTCTGTGTTGGAGCCTCAAACTTCCAGAGATTCACCTGCCTCTGCCTTCCACATGCCAGGATTAAAGGTGTCACCATCCCCAGCCAACTTCTTAAAATATTTTTTGGAGGGCTAGAGATGGATCAGCAGTTAGAGCACTGACTGCTCTTGCAGAGGACCCAGGTTCAGGTTCCAGCACCCACATTGGTGATTAGCAGCCATACACAACTCCAGTTCCAGAGGCTCCAATACCCTCTTCTGACCTCCATGGGTACTGCATGACACACACATGCAGCCAATACACCCATACATGTAAATTTTTAAAAAATTTTGTTTTGAGACTTGGCAGCAGACTACAAGACATAGGCATAGGAAAAGACTTCCTAAATCAGACAGCAGCTGCACAAGAAATAAGATCGACAATTGACAAATGGGACCTCATTAAACTCAAAAGCTTCTGTACATCAAAGGAAACAATAAAGGAAGTGAAGAGAAAACCCACAGAGTGGGAGGAAACCTTCACTGCAGATACATCTGACAAAGCATTAATTTCCGAGCTATACACGCTACTCCAAAAACAAGAAGAAAACAAAATGAATCCACTCAAAAGATGGAGCAAGAACTGAATAGAGGACTTCAAGAGTAGAGAGATGGGGCGAAACACCTTAAGAAGTTTTCAAAATCACTAATAATTAAGAAAATGCAAATTTCAAACCACTTTTAAGATATCGTTTACTCAGTAAGATCTGGTAGGATCAAGAAAACACAATGATACCAACGTGTGGAGACGGTTGTGGTTGAAGGGGAACACTATCCATTGCTGGTGGTAATGTAAATCATGTGTACAGCCATATGGAAAGCAGTTGTGGAGAACACTTAAAGACTCAAAAAGAGCCTGCCATTTGACCCAGTCATATCCACTCCTGGGTATATACCCACAAGGGACTCATCTTACTGCCAGGGGATACATGCACACGCTATACTTATTGCAGCTTGTTTCACATATAGCAAAAGCTGGAATACAACCCAAATGCCCTCAACGATCGGTGTAGAGAAAAGTGGTACACTCACACAATGGAATTCTATTCAGCAGGTAAAGAAAACAACATCATGACTTTGCAGGTTAAAATGGATGGAGCTAGAGATGTTCATATTCAGTGAAGTAAACAAGTCCCAGGAAAAAACAAATGACAATGGTTATACTCTCATATTGGATGCTAGTGGCCAATACTCCAGTAAAATATTTCTGTGTGGAAGGGATGCTCATTAAAAAGACAAACAACAGAAGATGCATCAGGAAAATGGACTGAAATGGTGGAATTGGGAGGGTGGGGAGGGATGGTAGAGGACCGTGGTGTATATTCGATTAATTGCACTTTTAATGATGTGAGTTAACAAAGTAATCCAGTTTTGCCCAGACTCTGTTACAGGTTACATGGTTGCTTTAGAGACTTAGTAAAAGTAAAATACGTTATATGAAACAACATTGGTTTAAAGAGCTCTGATAAACAGTATATGCATCTGAGTTAATTGGAGATATAAATTGCTGTTGTTCACATTTAGTTTTTAATCTGTTATAACAATAACTTTGGGATATCGCACATACAAATGTTCTCAAATAAACATTTCAAATAATGTAAGGGGGATACAGAAGTATATTGAAAACCTTTGTTCAAAAAACCTTGCAATTCAACATCTTAAAAAACTAACCATGGGAAAAGATTTTATGTTCCAACAGTCAAAATTGTCACCAACTTAACGGCTTGAGAAAAGAAAAGATAAGCTTTTGCATTGAGTAAAGATGTACCAGAAAGTCCAACAGAAGGTTGGCCGCCGTCTGAACACTGAAAGGAAGAAAGCCCTCAGATTGCTACAAACATCAAACCCCTCTGTGGATCCTACTTGTAACAACTATTTATAATGATCCTAAGGAAGCTTACCTCTATGGTGCCACAAGGTTTTTTATATGAGGAGACTTTCTTACCCGCCCCCATAGGAACAAGGAGAAAATGAGACTGATGAGTGTCGTTCTCCAACGTTAAATTGGAGACAACTGTTATAGAGGTTAAATCTCTTATAAAACCAGGAAAACTGCCTCTCTTAATTGACTAATAGGAATAGAACTGTGAAAAGGATTATTTTCTGATTCAGAGACCAAATATAATACCAAAGACTCCTTAAGCTATGCACTTAAGCAAATATATATATTTTTTAAACAGAGTTGACATCAAAAATGTATTATTCTACCAAGGAAGCTGTTGGCCAGGGGATCCAAGACCCCACAAAAGGTAAAGCTCCTTGCCTCATAAATGGAATATCTGCAAGAAGAGAGTGCGATAAAGCCCTGCTGTGAGACCCTGATGATAAACATGGGAAACTGTATTGAGACCACACCTGCAAGTGTACAGATGGTCTCTGGAATTCCCAGAGAGTGTTACCAAAGGCCACTAAACCAATAAAGCAAATATAGGTCTCCTTGAGTCAAGCAAGACTCCTCCATCTGCACCAGCTACACCTCATCTGCCTGGAAATACTATGCAGCAGTGACAGCCATATGCCTGTATATCCCAAATCTAATTGGCTATTATCTCTCTCCTTGGAGGAATAACCCACGGCTGATGCCACAAGCTTACATCCTCTAATGGTTAGATGTTACAAGCCACAGTAAGACCCTGTCATATTTAACAGAAAAAAATGTAGTTCATGGATTAACATACCATCCAAACATCTGTGTCTATACCAAGGTAACCTACCATAACAATTAGTACTGTTTAAATACCTATATATCTAATTGCTTGTGCTTCATTAGTAGGATCAAAAGGTTATTCCTGGACAAACTGTCAGCCCATGAAAGGAAACAGCCAGAATTGACCAGAGACCAAGACAACAGCTCCAGAGAAAGTAGACTGTTTTTGCTTCTCATCCACCTGTGCCCCTTTTCTAAGCCTAGGGAACAATCTGCAGAAGAGGGGGTGTGGTAGAATGTAAGGGCTATGATTGGAGTGAATGGTGAAACTACAGCAATATAGTCTGGACATTCATTTGATCAACTTGATTGAACATACAAGCCCGCCCTGCTGGATGGTGGGACCCATGGGCTGTGTGGGTTTGGGCACAACTGCTTGCAAATTGGTTTTACACAAAGGATGCTTGTACTCATAAATTATTACTTAATGTTAAAAAATGAAAAACAGAAAAATACAGGACAGTTATGGCAGAATGCATGATCTGGGATGGGGTGGGGTGGGGGGGAAGGGAAAGGGAAATATGCCTGAACTGAATTGGAAAATGATGTATGAAATACAAAGCATCAATAAAAAATGAAAATTAAAAAAAAATTGTTTTGAGAAAGGGTCTCCCTGTAGCCCCAGCTGCCCTGGAACTATGTAGACCAGGCTGACCTTGAACTCGCAGAGACCCACCTGCCTCTGCTTCCCAGTTAGTAGGATTAAAGCTGTTCACACGATATAAAATGTTTAATACTTTAATGTGTGTGTTCTGCCTGCATATAAGTGTACCTGTGTGTACCATGGGTGCAATACCCATGTAAACCACAAGGTGTCTGGCTCTCCAGACCAGGAGTTACTAATGGTTGTTAGCTGCCTTGTAGGTGCCTCTGCAAGAGCAGGTAGTGCTCTTAACCACCGATTCATCTCTCCAGCACCACCACCCCCTCTTTTTTGTCTTTTTTATTATAGTCCTTTCTGGCACAATCTTGTTTTAATTGCACTTCTCTGATTATAGTGATTTTGTAGGGGCATTTTCTATAAGGAAACACAAAATCCAAATGGTTTGTTCCAAGTTAACCTCTCTTTTGTTTCTTGAGACATGATCTCTGTAGCCTCAGCTGGCCTAGAACTGTGTAGACCAGGCTGACCTTGATCTCGAGGTTCTGACTCTTGACTTCTGAGTGCTGGGATTAAAGGATACCAGACCAGCCGGGAGTGGTGGCGCACGCCTTTAGTCCTAGCACTTGGGAGGCAGAGGCAGGTGGATCTCTGTGGAGTTCAAGGCCAGCCTGGGCTACAGAGTGAGTTCCAGGACAGCCAGAGCTACAGGGAGACCTCGTCTCAAAAAGACCAAAAAAAAAGTTACCAGACCAGACTCCTAGTTAACCTACTTAGATGTCATCCAAATAACTGCTCAGGAGGAAAGAAGTAGCCTTGGTGTTTGTGAACCTTCAACCCACAACACAGAGGGAAATGAGAAAGCACCAACACAGTAATCAGAGACTGACCACTGGATCAGGCAGACAGGACTAAACTTGGGAATAATTGACTGCCTTTGTTTCCTCCCTATGGAATCTGATAGCCCTAGATGAGATTGAAGACAGAATTTTACCATCGCTAATCCATTGTCCTAGAATGCTGGCTTTCAATAAAACACAGTTTAAAGATTCACTTTTTGGTTTTAGCAGGTAATATAGACTGCTTACAATCTTTTTTTTTTTTAAAGGGATTTTTAATTTTTTTTTTATTTTTATTTATTTGGGTATGTGTATCAATGTACTGTCTGCATGCAGGTTTGTGCACCCGTGTCGTGCAATGCTGCGGAGGTCAGAAGAGGGTCTTGGATTCCCCTGGAACTGGAGTTCTCCTGGAATTGAAGTTTCAGACGGCTCTCGGCCGCCATAAGCATCACTTTATATATGTGATAGCTAAACTGTCTCCATTTGAAAATCTATTCAGCCCCCCCCTTTTAGGGAGGGGGTTTGAGGACAGGATCTCCCTCTAGCGCCAACAGACCTGTAACTCACCACGTAGACCATCAGTCTCAAAAAGCTCTGCCTGCCCTTGCCTATGAGCGCTGGAATTAAAGGTATGAGCCACCACACACAGCCACCTAGGCTCATTTTTAACTTAATTATATTGGGATTACTGTGATGGAATTACTAAGAATGGGAGAGAACAGTCAACAATATTGATAAGCACCTATCCCAGAACTTGGGAGAATGAGGCAGTTAAGATCACAAGTTCAAGACGAGCCTGAACTACAATTAAGAGTCCAGTTGTGCATGGCTTTAATCCCAGCAAAGAGACAGAAGCAGGCAGATCTCTATGAGATCAAGGACAGCCTATTGTAAGTTCCAGACCAGCCGAGCCTAGAGAAATCCTGTCTTAGAACAGAACTTACTTGCTTTCCAACATTTGAAGCTGCTTGCTTAAACCAGAGAGGGCACTCAGGAACTGAATGCAAACTTAAAAGATTTTTCTGATGTTCAAACTGAGAAGTGTCTCAAGATTTAAAAACATCTAGACTGTCTTAGCTCACACAAATATACAAACTTTGTCTTTTTATTCAGTTGTCAGTGGCAGTGCTTTTGTGGGTACTCATGTTATTATCCTTTCATTTCACTATGAAAGATCCTCTTTAGTATTCTTTTGAGAAAGGTCTGCTAGGGGAAAGTGAAGCTATGGAGGGATGCTGGGAATTGAACCCAAGTCCTCTACAAGAGCTACCAGTGCTCTTAACCACTGAGCCAACTCTCCAGCTCCCCTTAACATTTTTGTGGAATTTTAGGCTTAAAATTCTTGCTCATCCTTTTCTTTGAGCCCTTTTAAGTTTCATACAATGCCTATCTCCATGGCTCATCACATGAATCTGTTAATTCCTTTTCTCTTGCTGTTTCCGGATTTCTTTTATGTATTTTACGATGTTCATTCAAGTTCATTCAAGTTTGTTTTAGATGTGCAGTTTTCCATCCATATTTTAAGTTTCTGGAAATGATCTATCCAAATAAACTTTCTGCCCTTTTAAAGATTTTTCATTCTACATGTTAGTACATTTGATAATATCCCATAAGTCTCTGGGGCTCTCATTTCTAATTTTTCCACTGTTTGAAATCAGGCTATATTTTCAATTGACCTGTCTTCTATCTTTAGGTTCAGTATTCCTTCCAATCTGTTTAGAGTGATTTATCTTTGGTCATTGTTTTTGTGTATATGTATGCAGTTTCAAGAGTTTATGGTATAGTTACTATGGAAAACATTTTTGAAGTGTCAAAAAATTAAAGATAGTATGATTTAATAATTCCATTCCTATGTATATACCCCAAATAGTAAGGACTCATAAACTTCATAGTTATGTTCATTTCAGTATTATAGTAGCAAAGTATGTTCATCAACCAACCGATGGTGAAAAGATAAACACAATGTAGTTCATGCATATATAATGCATTGTTCTGCCACCCAAAGCCTGATATATATTACATAGAAGAACCCTGAAAATACTGTTTATGAGGTACCTAAATTAGTCAAATTCAAAGAAAAAAAATGTGGAACAGAAATGACCACGGAATAGGTAAGTTATGGGGAATTATTAACTTATTGTGTACAGTTTCTGTTTGGGAAGATGAAAAGGCTTTGGAAAGATAGTAGTCATTATTTTTTGGGTTTTTTTTTTGTTTTTTGTTTTTGTTTTTTACTTTTCAAGTCAGCATGTATTTTAGTTTCAAAGATGAAACATACAGGACCCAGTCCCTCCTCTCAGAATGTCCCTTTAGAGAACACAAATCAAATCAAGATGTAGTAATCACACGAAGGAAGATCTTCCATTTACCACTTGCTCCATCCTGTTTCCCAAGCTGTCCCAGGCTACTCCCAGAGACTCGGCTGAGTGGCGGCCTGGGAGAGAATCCACACCAGCAACAGATTCAAGTCTTTGGGAAGGGTTCACTCTAAACAGGAGTGCAGTGGAGTCCCAGAAGCCAGTGTCAGTAGTCCTAAGACCCTGGTAGTCTGGACAGGTAAGGCACAGCCAATTCTCCAGTGTGGCACAGCTGTAGTCACGGGCTTTGGTATCCTGTTACATCAGGGATCTGGAGGAAGGACTTACTAAGGCTCTGTCCAGAAAAAGCACGCTACATGAGGCCAACTGGTCTAGGAACCCTCTTCAGCTCTGCTACTGAAAGTCAGTTGTAGTTTTAAAATTCGACCATCCTATCTGCACCCAAATCTTTGCATGGCAACAAATTTCCAGCTTTTAAATTTTGTCAAGTCTTATGGACTGTGATTATTTGTAGGTGCAGGGCCAAGGGAAAAATGCTTTCTGACAAGGCGTTTATTTTGAAAGCCCAAATGCAGAGAGAAGACTTTTTCATTTCAGTGACTCTAAATCTTAACAGTGATCCCTATCTCCTAATTCCTCTAGCATATTTTCCACCATGCAGCTTTAAACAAAACCTGCAGACCCACTGTGCAGAGCAGCAAGGAAAGCAGCTGCCCTCACTGCAGGTCTCCCAAGGCTTTGTGTAGTACAGTTCACAAACACCACTCAACCACTTTCACCAGACTCCCTTCAGCTTTGCTTTTCCATATCCTGCCTTCCTTTGGCACAACAGTTCTTCCAAGTCCCACCTCTTCCAGGAAGCCTTCTAGGACTTCTGTTTATTATAGCCGTCTTGGTTCTTGAATTAAGCCACAGAACAATATAAATGACCTACTGCCACTGAATTCCACAATGAAAAAAGGTCAAAAAAGGGTATTGTAGTCTGCACCTATAGTCCCATCACTCAGGAAGCTGAAGCAAGAACATAATTTTAGCTCAAGAGTTAAAGGAAGACCTGGACAACAAGTAGACAAGACCCCTATTCCTAATCTTCCCCCAAAGGTGAAATTGGTAGATTTGGTTATATGCCATGGCAAGTTTTAAAATTATATCCAAGCTGGGCGTGGTGGCGCACGCCTTTAATCCTAGCACTTGGGAGGCAGAGGCAGGCGTATCTTTGTGAGTTCAAGGCCAGCCTGGTCTACAGAGTGAGTTCCAGGACAGCTGGGACTACAGGGAGACCCTGTCTCAAAAAAGACCAAAAACAAATAAATAATTAAATAAAATAAAATAAAATTATATCCAAAGGGCTTCATCATATTTAGGACAACTGATTCAGTGATTATAGGAGTGAGTTAATACCTATGAAACACTGATTGGTGATAACCAACAGTATTTCTCCTCCTCCTGCCACCACCTCCATTTCCCCTCCATTCCCCCCAACATACACAAGCACATGTGGACACACACACACATAATGCACTCACCCTATCAGTTACCTATATATTTGACGATGATTACACATCCAGTAACTTCACTAAATGATGCAAATAGTTTATGTGCTCCCATACTGACAGATAATAACACATACATTCTCTAAGCACAAAGCTTATAGTCACAAATAACTTTCTGCTTAAAGATGAAATTTCAATTAATAAACAGGAATTTAGTTATTTAATACAATCACTAATCTAGTATGTCACCAATAAAATCTAAGCAGTTTCATCACAAAACCAGGTTATATTCAGCAAACATGCATTAATAATCTATACAACTTAACATTACCCTCAGAAAAAGAATTGAATATAAAAGTTCTTACAATTTTTGGTGGTTTTCAAATTTCATGGCACAGATTACCAAAAAAATTATAAAAACAGATTTCATTCAAATACTTTCAATAAAATGGTAAAAAATTGAATAAGCCTTTAAGTTTTCATACTTGGCTCAATATTTAAAACATCAAGCTGGCCCCAATCTGTCAAAACTGACAGATAAATATTTACAATGACTAGAGAGACTTTAGTTACAATGATACTGGAGGTCTACTTCCTCCTAGCAAAACCCTTTGAGGTTAAATTTCTCAATGCAAACCAGTCTTTGTAAATACTGTGATAACATAAACTTGGAGACAAACTTAGACTCGGGACAAAAATGAAAAAGAAGTCATATTTCTGACTACTTAGCATAAAGCCTTGTGGATTCCAAACTCTCAACACTGTCTCAATATAAAACTAAGAGTCAAATGACTACCCTATTGGCTGACATTTCTATAGGATTCTCTATATATCAAAGTAAGGTTCAAACTCCATTAACCTGCTTCTATAGAGTACAATTAGCAGAGCACCAAATTTATAAACAGATATGGCAACTCAAAATGCTAAACACACTCTTCTAACAAAAGCAAACTTTCTTTTCCATTTTTATTCTATATGCCATGTTATTCTATATGTCATCTTATTCTTGAATCTGAAGTGGCTACCAATAAGCAAGGAATTAGGGGAAGCTTTGAACATGTACTTTTCATCAAGGCTAAAGTGCAAAATATCTCTGTATCTCTGGTACTTTAATAGTGAAAAGTATCAAACACAATAAAGGAGCAGAAGTGACAGTAAAACTAATGCAAAAGAAAACTTTTAAATATACAACTGAGGAATATAAACCATTACCAATTTAACTTTTTTCTTCAGTGAAATCTATAAATAAACCATGTTCTCAAGAACTTTTTTGTTTCTCTTCCCCATGACCAGAAATTCTAAACTTACAGGGGGAAAAAGTGGGAAAAAAAATAACATTGCATGACAATGGACACTAAGTTCCTAAAGAACCTCTTTTTTAAAAATGAGATATTATGTAAGAAAATACCATGAAAATAATAATCCTATGAGAATTGTTTTTTAAGCACAGTAAATTTGAGCCTCGGTCTTCATGAAGATACTACAGTTTATATAGAAAACTATAAATATACAAGACTTCAAGGGAAAAAAGTCAAAATACATATTGTCTAACATTCTTTAGTCCTAAAAAAACTTTTGAGAGAGGAAAAGATGGCCAACTAAA
>VZQC01009623.1:215911-273231 GCA_009823505.1 Rhizomys pruinosus | reverse complement strand
ACGGGTGCACAAACTTGCATGCAGACAGTACATTCATACACATACAGAAATAAATAAAATTAATTAAAAAATTAAAAAAAAAAGAATAAAAAAAAAAGATTCTTGCCCTACAAGATGACAAGATCTAGGCCTCCCCAGAGCCTGTGAAAAGACTAACTGAAAGATAAAATTGGTTCTATTTACAATTCAAGAACTGGTCAACATTTTGAACACAGACAGGTGTAAAAAGCTCAACAATAGGGGCTGGAGAGAGCCTAGCGGTTAAGAGCGCCGACCGCTCTTGCAGAGGACCCGGGTTCGATCCCCAGCACCCACATGGCGGCTGAGAACCGTCTGAAACTCCAATTCCAGAGCTCCAGTTCCAGGGGAATCCGAGACCCTCTTCTGACCTCCGCTGCATTGCACAACACAGGTGCACAAACCTGCATGCAGACAGTACATTCATACACATACAGAAATAAATAAAATTAAAAAAAATAAAAATAAAAAGCTCAACAATAACAAAACAGTTAGGGGAAAGGAGATGCCTAAGTGCTTGCCATGCATGAGGACCTCAGTTCCAAACTTCACAACTCCATGTAATGCCCAACACAGTAGCGTTCATAATTCCAGCACTCCAAACAAGTGTGGGGCAGAAACAAGAGAATTCCTAGAAATTCTTAAACCAGCGAACCTGGCATATGCAGCTACAAAAGACTGTCTCATACAAGGTAGAAAGCAAGGTCAACAGGTGAGGTTCCCCTCTGACTTAGGAAAAGCATGCTCATGTATACACACAAAGTTACTTCAAAGTAACTTCCTTATGAGATTAAAACACAAGGGACTTATTAGTCTCAGGTGAACTGGAATCATCTGTGGGGTTTGTTTATAAACTGGCCCATTTGAAACCTGAATTCAATTATGTGGCCCTTAGCACTTACTACCTTCTGGCTACAGCCTGATGCAAAGGTAGTGCAAAACTTTCACAGCCCAATACCTATAGCAAGTAAATACTTCTGAATAAATGAGGACATGACACACAAAAATGTTTCACAAATAGGAACTATGGTGATGGCAATGTTTACATAAAAAGTAACAGTGGGCCAGGCGTGGTGGCGCACATCTTTAATCCTAGCACTTGGGAGGCAGAGGCAGGCAAAATCTCTGTGACTTCAAGGCTAGCCTAGTATACAGAGTGAGCTCCAGGCCAGCTGGAACTAAAGGGAGACCCTGTCTCAAAAAGAAAATACAAAGGCAGAAACAAAAGAATCCGAAGATGGTGTCAGATTTTTTTTTTTTATATTTTAATTTTTTATTTATTTTCCTCTATGTGTATGAATGTACTGTCTGCATGCAGGTCTGTTGCACCCATGTCGTGCAATGCCGCAGAGGTCAAAAGAGGATGTCGGATTCCCCTGGAACTGGAGTTCTCCTGGAATTGGAGTTTCAGACGGTTCTCAGCCACCGTGTGTATGCTGGGGATCAAACCCGGGTCCTCTGCAAGAGCAGTTGGCGCTCTTAACAGTAATAGGAGGGTATCAACAGGAAATTCAGAATGCTATACTATTCAATGAGGCAGCCTAAGGAAGGCAATACCTATTTCACCTCAATTGTTTTTCACGTCTATGAAAAAAAAGAAGAAACAAGCAAATTTAAAAGGTAAGCAATACATGGAAAATTCTTACAACATACATAAAAAAACAAATGTAATTATCCGTAATATACATTTGTTCCCTCCCTAAATCAACTGAAAAGGCAAAAAATGAACAATTAACAGAAATATTAAGTAGCCAATAAAATTAAATTGCACATAACTTCACTTTTCATTATTAAACTACAAAGCAAACTAATACTATTTATACATGCTATTCTAGGATACTGACAAAAATTAAGATTAATGATATCTGGTGTTGGAAAGTCTGTTGATACAGCTGGGCATAGCACCACATGCCTTTCATCATAGCACTTGGGAGGAGAAGCAGGTGGATCTCTGTGAGTTCAAAGCCAGCCTGGTGGTCTACACAGCAGTTCCAGATCACCAGGGGTGACAGGGAGACCCTGTCTCAAAAGGACAAAAAGAAAAAGAAAAAAAAGCTGTTGATACATCTGTAATCCCACCACTTGAGAGGCTGAGACACTAAGACTTCTGTGAGTAAGAAGCCAGATTGGGCTACCTATCAGGACTCTACGTAAAAAAAATTCAAAAAGAAAATATACCAAAAAACAGAATTATCAAGTAAGTGCAAATGTATCCAAGAAATATAGCAACTGGTGGCCCTAACATGAAAACTAAAATCTAAAATTTTTGGCGGGCATGGTGGCACATGCCTTTAATCCTAGCAATTGGGAGGCGAGAGAGCAGGCAGATCTCTGTGAGTTCAAAGCCAGCCTGGTCTTACGAGTGAGTGTCCAGGACAGCTGGGGCTACAGGGAGAGCCTTGTCTTGAAAGACCAAAAAAAAAAAAAAAAAAAAGAAAACTTTTGGGTGCCAGAGGAATGGCTAACAGTCAAGTTAAGAGGACTGGGTGCTCTCCTGCAGAGGACTCAGGCTCAGTTCCTAACACCACATGGTTAACTCTACTTCCAAGGGGATCCAAGGCCCTCCTCTAATCTCCACAGCAACTGCATCACATGAACACATGTACACACATAAAAATAAAAACCAAGGAAAAACAATTTTTTTTTTTGGTCTTTTTTTTTTTTTTTTTTTTTATATTTTGTCTGTGTATTGAATGTACTGTCTGCATGTAGGTTTGTGCACCCGTGTCGTGCAATGCCGCGGAGGTCAGAAGAGGGTCTCGGATTCCCCTGGAACTGGAGTTCTCCTGGAATTGGAGTTTCAGACGGTTCTCAGCCGCCATGTGGGTGCTGGGGATCGAACCCGGGTCCTCTGTAAGAGCGGTCGGCACTCTTAACCGCTAGGCCATCTGAGATAGGGTCTCCCTTTTAGTCCCAGCTGGTCTGGAGCTCACTATGTAGACCAGGCTGGCCTCGAACTCAGAGATCCACCTGCCTCTGCCTCCCAAGTGCTAGGATTAAAGGCATTAAAGGCGTGCACCACCACTCCCAGCAATATTTTTTTTTAATCTGAAACTTCCAAGTTTTCAAAGAAAACATACTTTGCTTTATATGATGGGTTTCAGTCAAAATACAGATGTGCTTTAAAAATACAATGGGAAGTTATTTTCAGAGGTTAAGGTAAGGCTCAAAGGTAGAAGTTTACATGGAGGTAGAAGTTTACCTAGAAAGCATAAAATCCTAAATTCCAGCCCTAGCACTGAAAAACAATCTTCAGGCTATGTGTATAAAGCAAATGAGGGGCTGAGAGATAGACCAGCAGGTAAGAGCACTGACTGCTCTTGCAGAGGACCTGGGTTGGATTCCCAGAACCCAGATGACAACTAACAACTGTAACTCCAGTTCCAGGGAACCAGACACCCTCTTCCGACCTCCACAGGCATTGCACGACACAGGCGCAATAAGCAGGCTATACGCTCATACAAGAAAATAAAAAAGCCAGGCATGGTGGTGCGCACTTTTAATCCTAGCACTCGGGAGGCAGAGACAGGCGGATCTCTATGAGTTCAAGGCCAGCCTGGCCTACATAGCAAGTTCCAGGACAGCTGAGGCTACAGGGAGATCTTATCTCAGACAGACAAAAAAAAAAAAAAACCTGACATTTTGGACTGGCAAGATGACTCAACAGGAAAAGTGTTTGCCCCTATTCATGCACACCCACAAAATAATTTTGAAATGTGAATTTTGTGTTTAGACAAATAAACGCCCAAACATTTCTAGTAAGAAATAGTCAACTGTACAGATTTGGTCTTGTCTCTAACAGAGCTTCTAACTCTTGGAATTTTCTGACATAAGTGAAGTTTCTTTTGTTATTCATAATAAATCCATTTCAAACCTACCAAGATTTGTGCTAATGAAGTGATTCTAGGTGGGCCCTTACATACAGCTTCAGGATGGGAGGTAGTTGCCAGGAAAATCAAGTAATTAGAGGGTTCAAACTTTCAGCTCTTCCCTCTACTCTCTCCCTATCTCAGTAGGGAAATAGGAGTGACATTGCCTTCAAAAAGGCAATGATTTAATCAAGTATGCTCAAGTTACTGAATGGCCACAAAAATCTTAAAATGATGAAATTCATAGATTACCAGGGTGCTGGAAAGAGAATGAAATCTTACTCCACAAAAGGTTCTTATGCCTGGAACCCTTCTGGACCTTTTCCATGTTATCATCATCCTATTGTTTATCTGTCCCCTTTATAATAGTTTTTTTGGTTGTTTTTTGTTTGTCTGTTTGTTTTTGGATTTTTGAGACAGGGTCTCCTTTTAGTCCCAGCTGGCCTGGACCTCGCTCTGTAGACCAGGCTGGCCTTGAACTCACAGAGATCCGCCTGCCTCTGCCTCTGCCTCCCGAGTGCTGGGGTTAAAGACATGCACCACCATGCCTGGCTTAGAAAAAAATGTTTTAAAGAAATATCATCTCTTACAAGTACAGTACAGGATTCATTTTAACACATACAGATATGTTGAAGTCTGTAATAATTAATCCACCCCACTCTAGAAGTTTAGGTCCATTTATGAATATGTGTTATGAAAAATGTATCATCCTATTATACAGAATGTAGTTCCTATTATTCTTTTAGGAAGTAGGAAGTTTTTCAAAATGAGTATTACTTTTTCAGAACAAATGTTTGTTAAGCAGCTGTCTACGGACCTATGATACAAGGTATTTGGGATCCTAAAGCAGTTGGATTGTGAGTTGAGAGCCTGACTGAGCTACAGAGTAAGTTCAAGGCAGCCCAAATAAATCATTGAGGAAGAAGGAAAGGAGGCGAGAGGGTGGTAGGGAGAGAGAGACCTCTATGGTAGAGCACCTTCCTAGCATACATGGGACCCAGGGCTGGATTCCAAAATCTTTGGGGGATAGAAACTATTAGGAACAAAAATTCATTTGAAACTAAAATTTTCATTGCTGTTTTCCATTAAAAAATGCTTCGTAAAAACTTACACTTTTTATTTATTCAACTATATTGTGAATTTTTTTTTTTTTTGAGACTGTAGCCCCAGCTGTCCTGGAACTCTCTCTGTAGACCAGGCTGGCCTTGAACTCACAGAGAGCTGCCTGCCTCTGCCTCCAGAGTGCTAGGATTAAAGGCGTGTGCCGCCACACCTGGCTTAAAGACAATTCTTAGCTGCCATGGGTGCTGGGAATCGAACCCAGGTCCTCTCAAGAGCAGTCAGTGGTGAATTCATCTCTTAAAGATTAAGGAACTTAACCCCTAATCATACCATTTTTCTGCATATTCACTTTATAGTACCCAGCAAAAAGAAAATGAGGTTCTATATAATGCCATTTATAGTTCACACCAAATAAAATCCATAAGTCATAGTGTACCCTTTTAAACAGAAGATTGTGGGTAAATGGGGGTGACTTAGAGTCATTATTCATTTATGCTTTGAAGAATGACTGCTATATATCTCTGGCTGCTATAAGAAATTACTACATATTTGGTGCTTTAAAAGAACATAATTTATTCTCTCACAACTCTGGAAGCTAGATGTTCTCTTCACTATAACTAAGGCCAAAGCAGGTGTGGGCAGGGCTACCCTTCCTCACAGGACACTAAAGTATCAAAGCTCATACTAGAGAACCACAAAATTAACATGTTTCATCTGTTTTAAGTAAATTTGTAATTTTGCATTGGCCCATATTCATAGCTATCTTGGGCTATACGAACCCAGTCTACTGGGGGGCTCTGTGGAAGAATCTGTTCTTTACCTCTTTCACTTTGGATAAGTGCATTCCTTGGCTTGTGGCCACATCATTTCAATCCTAGTTCTTTGGTTACATGTGGGAATGATTTCTGGGTCACTATTCTCTACTAAACCTTGGGCTCCTCTTGTAACCTTAACATATAGCCTTAATTCCTCATGGCCATTCCTTTTCCTTGACCTAGAATAAAATATATTTGTTGTGAAAGTATCAAAAGCATGTAAGCAATGAATATTCCATGGAAGCAAAAGATTATCCCATTTGTGTTGCAAAACACAGGTGGCATTAGATTGATAACATGTGATTGTGGTTGTGTGTGGTGTCCTGTCCTAGGTCAGTAGGCATCAGATAGGACACAATCCTCCAATAATTCTCTTCCTCTTTTCCTTCCCCATTTCATGCTGGGATGGATAGTTTCAATAAAGAAAGAGAAAACCTGTTAAAGAGTACAGTTCTGAAAGAAATCTGAAGGAGCAAGTCCTGAGGACAATTTGCCACTTGTTTCTTGGTTTAAATGGATGCTAGGAATCAGGTCATCTTTATTCAGGCATCACAGTTATGTGGCAGGCATTAAACTGCCGCAGCTTTGCCTCCATTTCTGTGGTTGCAATCTCTCAGTGACTCTGCTCTTATAGGAAGGACATGTGCTGAAAGTGAGGGCCCACCTGAGTAATCCAGAATCATCTTATTTAAAACCATTAATTTAATTACATATGCAAAGACTCTTTTTCCAAGTAACATTTTCAGAAACTGTAATCACTAATTTTTTTCAAGGCCATTTATCAGCCAACCACACTTGCCAAAGGTAACTATTAACACGCCAATAAATATAACAATTCCCCACAGACAACACTTAAAGACTATCTAGCATGATTAATTTCCTTAATTTTATACTGTGAAAAGGGGTATCAGAAAATACCATTTTTAGATAACCTAATTTTCCTATATAATTTCCTTCATCAGTATGATATGCTTATAAGCACTACAAAATAAAGATATTTATCTTTTTCTTCCTTGTTAGTATCCTTTCTGAATAGAGTAAAATCCAGGTCATTTCAAATTGATCCTCCCATCTCTAACTTTTTCCATTACCTCTAATGAATAAGCAAAAGGTAATTTCATCCTTAAAGCAATGCCCGCTCACAGGTTGTGAGATTTTAGGCAAACCAGGAATAACAAATTCTGAGTAGCAATCCGACTGCATTCATAACACTGCCTGCAGTAGCTATCACCTCATAAACACTATTTTTAGCATTTTAATCTAAAAATCACTTTTGTAAGACAGACACCAACTTCTGTAAACTTCCGAAGAAAGATGTTCTTTATTTCTTTATTGAAAAGTATATTGTGTTAAACCCAAAATATTCATCTAAATCACTACTGGTAAGCTAATATTTTGTTATTTATTATTTAATATTTGTTTGTTTGTTTGTTGTCTTTTTGAGACAGGGTCTCCCTGTAGCCCCAGCTGGCCTGGAACTTACTCTACAGACTGGGCTGGCTTTGAACTCACAGAGATCCACTTGCCTCTGCCTCCCAAGTAATAGGATTAAAGGCATTCGAGTTTATTTTAAAAACAGTATTTTTAGGGCTAGAGAGATGGTTCAATGGTAGAGCACGCTGGTTGTTCTTGCAGGACTGGGGTTCGATTCCCAATACCTATGTTCAACTAAAGCCAAAAACTGTCCTTAACTCCAGTTCCAGGGCTCCAACACCCCCTTTCTGACCTCCAGGGGCATTCCACAACATGGGTGCACTTACATACATCCAGGCAATATGCTCATACACATAAAATAAAAATGTTTTTTTTTTTAATTTCAATTCCTAATTGGATTGTTTTTCTTTTGTACATTGTAGAACACAGAGCAGGAACTTCTCACAGATGATTTTTCAAATCTTTATTACCCAGTCTTAATTAAATTTCTGAATACTAGTAATAACTTTAATGGCTTTTAGGCTCTCCATAATTAAGTTATTTGTTATAGGGGAAATCTGCATTTTAAAGACTTTGGAGGTATCATTTACAATGTAGATCTAATTAAGCAGTGTATAGCATAGTGACCTGTATATACACTATCCTACACTTCTGAAATCACCATCTCCCCTCCCCTAATGCTAATCCTATACACAAAGATACTTTATTAATGCCCCAAATTTAGTCTTTTTCTGTGGTTTCAGAACATACCTATCAAGGTAACAACACTGGTTATTTCAGCAGCAGCCTGTTTTCCTGTGTCCCTTTGCCTAATCATGTTAGTTAACAGATCCACAATGAAAAACAGTTGAGTAAACATTTATTGGAGGCTTTCACTGTGATAGGAAATGACAACTTCCAACAGTTTATTGACTAATGGAGAGGACAACCCCAAAGTATGCTTTCATACCACTTCATAAATGTTTCAGGAACACAAAGCCATAGTCCAATAGGGGAACAAAAGACAAGGTTCCCTAGAGAAAATGACTCCATCATGGTGAAAGGTAAATGGAAGTTAACTAAGTGAGGAAAGAAGGCTGCCCAGAAGGACCAAAAGGTAATAAGCAAAATCACCACTCAGCAAGGTGTATTTGAGAAATTTTAGGTAGTTCACTATGAGTCAAAGGAGCTCAGTATGGCAGTGCACCCACACAGTCTCAACACTTGTGAGGCTGAGGCAGGAAGACACAAGTTTGAAGTCAACCTGGACTGTGTAGTAAGACCTTACCTCAAAAAAGAAAATAGAGGGAGAGTAGCAATGGGTGAGGCTAAAAACTTAAACTAGAGCAAATGAAGAAGGCCTGGATGCAAAGACCCACACCACAAGGACAAGGTCAGCAGGCATTTCAGCCAAAAAAATAAAACTGCTTCTGGAAAGAATGAAGAACAATTTAAGAAAAGCAAAACTCCTGGTCAGTGGTGCAAGCAAGCCTTTTAATCCCAGCACTCAGGAGACAGAGGCAAGTGGATCTCTCTAAGTTTGAGGCCAGCCTGGTCTACAAAGCAAATTCCAGGCCAGTCAGTGCGCATAGTGAGACCCTGTCTCAAGAAACAAAGGCAAAAGCTTTATTTAAAGGGTCAAGTGGGTGGTTAAGTGTTCTTGCAGAGGACCCAGGTTCGATTCCCAGAACTCACATGCTGGCTAACAATCATCAGTTACTCCAGTTCTAGGGGAATCTAAGGTCCTCTTCTGACTTCCATGGGCACTGCATGACATGGATGCACTTACATACATTGAGGCAATATACCCATACACATAAAAAATAAAATATTCATTTTATAAAAAAGGCCAGGAGTTGTGGACCACACCTTTAATCCCAGAAGTTGGGAGGCAGAGGCAGGTGGATCTACATAGCAAGTTCCAGGCCAGCTGGGGCTACAGGGAGACCCTGTCTCAAAAAGATAATAAATTAAATAAATAATAAATAAATATATAAATGGTCAAGCAATAACAACCAAACAGATAAGCATTAGAGCTTCTTAATAATTGTTAATAACCAATTAACAATTGGTTATATAGCTAGGACTACAGGGAGACCCGGTCTCAAAAAGACCAAAAAAAAAAAAAAAAAAGGCACACAAAATAAAAAAAAAAAAATCTGTTCACAGGAAATGATCTGATACAAAGAAAACTGAAAATTCTACTGAATAATTTCTTAAAAATAAACTAATAAATTTAGCAAAGTGGCAGGAAGAAAAAAAAATCCACAAAACCAGTTGCATTTCTATAGACTAATAAAAAACAATATGAAAAAGAAATTAATGGGGGGCTGGAGGGATAGCCTAGTGGTTAAGAGCGCCAACTGCTCTTGCAAAGGACCTGGGTTCGATTCCCAGCACCCACATGGTGTGGTGGCACACACCTTTAATCCTAGCACTAGGGAAGTGGAGGCAGGTGGATCTCTGTGAGCAAGGCCAGCGTGGTCTACAGAGGGAGTTTCCAGGCCAGCTGGGGCTATAGGAAGACCCTGTCTNAGAATAAAATAACAATATATTTGTTTGTGAACGTATTCAAAAGCCATGTACGCATTTATGTGAAGCAATGAATATTCCTGGAAAGCAAAAAAAAGAATTTTTATCCCATTTGTGTTGCAAACAACACATGGCATTAGCTGGTTGGATATTTAGATTGATAAACATTGATTGTGGTTGGTGTTTTTGTGGTGTCCTTGTCCTAGGTCCGTAGGCATCAGATTAGGACACCATCCTCAATAATTTCTCCCTCTTTTCCTTCCCCATTTTTCATGCTGGGATGGTAGTTCAATTAAAGAAAGAGAACGAAGGGAAAAACCTTTATTTTTTTTAAAGAGTACAGTTTTCTGACAAGAAATCTGAAGGAGCAAGTCCTGAGGACAATTTGCCACTTGTTTCTCTGGTTTTTAAATGGATGCTAGGGAATCGGTCATCTTTTTATTCAGCCACGTCTGTGGCAGGCATTCAACTGCCGCACCAGCTTTGCGCCATTTCTGTGGTGTTTGGCAACTCTCAGTGACTCTGCCTCTTATGGAAGGACATGTCTGTGATGGAAAAGTTGGGGCCCCGCCCCCCCCCCAACACACACATGTGTGTGTGTTTATTAAAATGTTTAAATGTAAATCCATTAATTTAATTACATATGCAAAGACTCTTTTTCCAAGTAACATTTTCAGAAACTGTAATCACTAATTTTTTTCAAGGCCATTTATCAGCCAACCACACTTGCCAAAGGTAACTATTAACACGCCAATAAATATAACAATTCCCCACAGGACTACAGACAAACACTTAAAGGACCTATCTAGCATGATAATTCCTTCATTTTATACGTGCATAAAGGGGTTGGGTGGTATCAGAACATACCAATTTTTAGACTTTTTAGATAACACTCCATTTTCCTATATAATTTCCTTCATCAGTATGATATGCTTATAAGCACTACAAAATAAAGATATTTATCTTTTTCTTCCTTGTTAGTATCCTTTCTGAATAGAGTAAAATCCAGGTCATTTCAAATTGATCCACCCATCTCTAACTTTTTCCATTACCTCTAATGAATAAGCAAAAGGTAATTTCATCCTTAAAGCAATGCCCGCTCACAGGTTGTGAGATTTTAGGCAAACCAGGAATAACAAATTCTGAGTAGCAATCCGACTGCATTCATAACACTGCCTGCAGTAACTATCACCTCATAAACACTATTTTTAGCATTTTAATCTAAAAATCACTTTTGTAAGACAGACACCAACTTCTGTAAACTTCCGAGAAAGAAAAGGGAAAAAGAAAGAAAGATGTGTTCTTTCAATTTTCTTTTTGAAAAGTATATTGTGTTAAACCCAAAATATTCATCTAAATCACTACTGGTAAGCTAATTATTTGTTTTTATTTATATTTCATATTTGTTTTGTTTGTTTGTTGTCTTTTTGAGACAGGGTCTCCCTGTAGCGCCCCCCAGCTGGCCTGGAACTTACCTCTCTACCAGACTGGGCTGGCTTTAACTCACGAGATCAACTTGCCTCTGCCTCCCAATTTATCTTCCCTCTTTTCCCCCCTTTCTCAGGTTATTAAAGGCCATTCGAGTTTATTTTTAAAAAACAGTTTTTTAGGGCTAGAGAGGATTAGAGAGATGGTTCAATCGGTAGTAGAGCACGATGGTTTGTGTTTCCTGCAGGACTGGGGTTTCGATTCCCAAACCTATTGTTAACTTTTAAAGCCAAAAACTGTCCTTAACTCCAGTTCCAGGGCTTCCAACCCCCCCTTTTGACCTCCAGGTGCATTATTCCACATACACGGGTGTGCATTTTTGTGCACTTCCATACATCCCAGGCCAATATATGTCCTCATACACATAAAAATATATAAAAATGTTTTTTCTTAATTTCAATTCCTAAAATTGGATTGTTTTTCTTTTGTACATTGTAGAACACAGAGCAGGAACTTCTCACAGATGATTTTTCAAATCTTTATTACCCAGTCTTAATTAAATTTCTGAATACTAGTAATAACTTTAATGGCTTTTAGGCTCTCCATAATTAAGTTATTTGTTATAGGGGAAATCTGCATTTTAAAGACTTTGGAGGTATCATTTACAATGTAGATCTAATTAAGCAATGTATAGCATAGTGACCTGTATACTACACTATTCCTACCACTTCTGAAAACTCCTCTCTCCCCCTTCCCCTCTAATGCTATACTCCTATACACAAAGATACTTTATTAATGCCCCAAATTTAGTCTTTTTCTGTGGTTTCAGAACATACCTATCAAGGTAACAACACTGGTTATTTCAGCAGCAGCCTGTTTTCCTGTGTCCCTTTGCCTAATCATGTTAGTTAACAGATCCACAATGAAAAACAGTTGAGTAAACATTTATTGGAGGCTTTCACTGTGATAGGAAATGACAACTTCCAACAGTTTATTGACTAATGGAGAGGACAACCCCAAAGTATGCTTTCATACCACTTCATAAATGTTTCAGGAACACAAAGCCATAGTCCAATAGGGGAACAAAAGACAAGGTTCCCTAGAGAAAATGACTCCATCATGGTGAAAGGTAAATGGAAGTTAACTAAGTGAGGAAAGAATCGGAAGTAAGGAACAGAAGGTCTGCCACAGGCCCAGAGGACCAAAACCCCCCCGGTAAATGGTTTCCAAAGGTAATAAGCAAAACTCACCCTCAGCACCTTCTTGCAAGGTGTTTGTATTGAGCAAGTTTTAGGTAGTTTTGAGAATTTGGTAGTTTTTTTCACCTATGAGTCAAAGGCAGCTCAGTATGGCAGTGCCCCCACACAGTCTCAAACACTGTGAGGCTTGAGTGCAGGACCGACACAAGTTTGAAAAGTCAACTGGCTGTGTAGTAAGACCACTTCAAAAAAGAAACTAGCGGGGATGAGGAGAGGAGAGAGTAGCAATGGGTGAGGCTAAAAACTTAAACTAGAGCAAATGAAGAAGGCCTGGATGCAAAGACCCACACCACAAGGACAAGGTCAGCAGGCATTTCAGCCAAAAAAATAAAACTGCTTCTGGAAAGAATGAAGAAAAAAACATTAAGAAGGACCAAGCAAAAATCCTGGTCGTGGTGCAGCAACGGCAAAGCCTTTTTGTCTTTAATCCCAGAACTTCAGGAGACAGAGGCAAGTGGAGTGAGGGATCTCTCTAAGTTTGATGGCCAGCCTGGTCTACCAAAGCAAGTTCCAGGCCCGAGTCAGTGCGCCATCATTCATTAGTGAGTGAGGCCCCCCCCATAGTGAGACCCTTGCTCTCAAGAAACCAAGGGCAAAAGCTTTATTCAAGGGTTCTATCAAAGTGTGGTGGTTAAGTGCTTTTGCAGCGGACCCAGGTTCGCTTCCCAGAACCCACATTGCTTGGATAACACTCACACGTTACTCCAGCAGTTTTCTAGTGGACCACTCTAAGGGTCCTCTTCTGACTTTCAATGGGCACTGCATTCGACATGGATTTTATTGCCACTTACATCTCATACTGAGGCAAATATACCCATACACATATATAAAAAATAAAATATTCATTTTATAAAAAAGGCCAGGAGTTGTGGACCACACCTTTAATCCCAGATGTGGGAGGCAGAGGCACGGCCAGAGGTGGTCTACATATCACTATGTTCCCGGCCAGCTGGGGCTTACCAGGGCGGATACCCTGTCTCAAAAGGACAATAAAATTAATAAATAATACCTACATATATAAAATGGTCAAGCAATAACAACCAAACAGATAAGCATTAGAGCTTCTTAATAATTGTTAATAACCAATTAACAATTGGTTATATAGCTAGGACCTACAGGGCGACCGGGTCTCAACAAAGACCAAAAAAAAAAAAAAAAAAGGCCACCACAAAAATAAAAAAAAAAAACATCAACAAAAAAAAAAAAAAAAAAAAAAAGGAAAGAAAATGAAAATTTCCTACTGAATTAATTTCTTAAAAATAAAACATTAAATTTAGCAAAGTGGCAGGAAGAAAAGGAAGGAAGAAAAAAAACTCCACAAAACCAGTTGCATTTCTATAGACTAATTTAAAAAACACTTATGAAAAAGAAAATAATGGGGGGCTGGAGGGATTTTAGCCTAGTGGGTTAAGAGCGCGCCAACTGCTCTTGCAAAGGAACCTGGTTCAATTCCCCTGCACCCACCATGGTTGGTGGCACACACCTTTTAATCCTAGCACAGGGAAGTGGAGGCAGGGTGGATCTCTGTGAGCAAGGCCAGCGGGGGTCTACATGGGGAGTTTCCAGGCCAGCTGGGGCTTTATAGGAGTACCCTGTCTCCAAAAAAACAAAAAAAAAAAAAAAAAAAAAAAAAAAAAAAAAAAAAAAAAAAAAAAAAAAAAAAAAAAAAAAAAAAAAAAAAAAAAACAAAAAAAAAACCACATAAAATAAAATGATAATCTAGGGCTTCCTCAGTACTGCTTTCAATTTTAAATGATTCATGACTCTACTAGGAACAAATTTAACCAACAGAAGCAAACATCTATGCGCCAAAAATCAGCATACATCTTGTAACTTCAGTACTGAAGGCAGACCCAGAAACAGGGGATCCCTGGAACAAGCTAGCCAGCTACATTAGCTGGAATTGGTAAGCTCAGGTTCCAAGGACAGACCCTAGAGCAATAAATGAAGTAGAGTAGGAAAACACTGGACATCAACTTCAGGCCTCTACAATATGTGCATGCATGCAAATATATATAATCCATGCAAAAACAATTTTTTTCAAAAAGCAACACAAGTACCATCAGGTTGCTACTCTTGCTCAAAAGTAAGGTCTCCTTAGTTTTCTTCCTTTGTTCAGCCTTGTAGAGTATTTGCTGCCACAAGGTGGAGACAATCTGATAACAAAAGTAGTGATTACTATAATAAGAGTAACCAAAAGTTTTCCACAAACAAGCTCCCAATGGCAAAGAAGCATGGCCTCTAAATTCTAGAGTTAAGGCTAATCACTTTAGGTTAAGATCCAGTTTATTTATTTATAAATTTGTTTTTATATTAAGCAGCCTCAAAAACATTCTTTAAAGTTCTAAGAAACAAAACTTCAATGTTCCTAGCAGGATAATGTCTAAAGACAGCAAGACAGCTTCATTCTCTTCAGCTAAAATAATCTACCTTTAAAAACTTGAATACTTCAACCACTCAAACTTTTTATTTGAATTTTTTCTTAAACTTTTTTTTTTTTTTGGTCTTTTCGAGACAGGGTCTCCCTGTAGCCACAGCTGTACTGGAACTCACTCTGTAGACCAGGCTGGCCTTGAACTCACAAAGATCCATCTGCTAAAAAGAGGTATACGCATATTTTATACACAGCCACATGGTAGCTCATACCTGTAATTCCAGCATTGAGGAGGTAAAGGCAGGGAGGATGTAGGGCAGCCTTGGCTTCATGTAAAGTTGGAGGCTAGCCTGGACTTCAACATCCTGTCTCAAAATACCATTGAGGGGCTGAAGAGACAACTCAGCAATGAAGAGCACTGGTTGCTCTTACAGAGAACCTGAGTTCAGTTTCCAGCACCCACAGGGTGGCTAACAACCTCCAGTTCCAGGGAGGGGGGATTCTGATGCCTTCTACTCGTCTCCGTGGGCATTGCATGACATGGGCACACATACATGAAGGCAAAATATTAATATAGATAAAAAATAAAATAAAAACCATTAAAAGTATGTGTAAAACACCTAAGTCATAGCCAAAGCTTTCTACACTTTTGCCTTAGAGAGAACAATTAATCCCATACATCTCCATGTCTACCTGCATTTATATTTAAAGCAATGAGTTACCATACATTTTTATCTGAATATTCTTCATGCTGCAGACCTATGGTTATTTTTCACTCCTGTATAACTGAAGGAAGGTGGTTGCCTAATTTGACCAGAACCTTCCAGTTTTGTTTCTTTAATTCACTCTGTCCCTTTGACAAGACATATTCCTTACCCTAGTACTTGACCTACCTCCTGGTTCTCAACTGTCAGTAAGATTTTTGTTATCTCAAGCTGGGCCTGGTGGTGCACACATTTAGTCCCCAACACTCAGGAGGCAGAGGCAGGAGCATCTCTGTGAGATCAAGGCTTGCCTGGGCTACATAGTGAACTCCAGACCAGCTGGAGCTAGAGGAAAAACCTGGATGGATGGATGGATGGATGGATGGATGGATGGATGGATGGATGGACGGACGGACACACACACACACACATATAAATGGTTGCTACCTGGAGAAAGCAAACTACTAATCCAGTCCAGCACCCCAGCTAAAGTGGTATTCCAAAGTTATCACTTCTTGGGAAGAATGTGCATCAAAGGGGTAAAAAGAAGGAAGAGGGGAATGTAGAGGAGGGAGAAGGGGAGGGAGGGAGGGAGAGAGGGAGGAGGAAGGGAGGGAGGGGGAAAAGAAAAAAAAGGAAGAGAAGAGAGGAGGAGGAAGGAGATAAGTTCAAGTGACATTGTTAATAATATAGAAAAATACACTAACAGTTCTACTTTTCTGGAGAAGCTATAATGTATGGAAAATTATACTTGTGGTAAGAGAATAAGAAAATAATTAGATTTAAAATGGTAAGGAAAGCTGGAGAGATGGCTCAGTGGTTATGAGCACTGGCAGCTCTTGCAGAGGATCTAGGTTCAGACTCTAGGACCCAAATGGCTAACAACCATACTTAACTCAAGTTCCAGGGGATGTGGCACCCTCTTCTGGCCTCAGCAGGCATTGTACACACAAATGCATATATATATGTGTGTGTGTGTGTGTGTGTGTGTGTGTACATATATAGATATATATGCACAAAACACTCAAACAATAAAAATAAAAAAAGGAGCTGGAGAGATAGCTCAGTTAAGAGCACTGGCTGCTCTTCCAGAGGACCCTAGTTCAGTTCCCAGCACCCACAAGGTGGCTAACAACCATCAGAAACTCCAGTTCCAACAGATCCAATGTCGTCTTCTGGCCTCCACAGGCACTGCACAACATGTGTGCACTTACATGCAGACAAAGCATTCATACACATGAAAAATAAGAATAAACAATTTTTTAAAGGACAGAAGATGGAATAACCTTTTTGGAAAACAACTAAGCAATTAAGTTTTTTAGATAAAAAAATCCATATTCTTTAAGGCAGTAATCTCAGTCTAGAAAATCACTTACATGCAGACAAAGCATTCATACACATGAAAAATAAGAATAAACAATTTTTTAAAGGACAGAAGATGGAATAACCTTTTTGGAAAACAACTAAGCAATTAAGTTTTTTAGATAAAAAAATCCATATTCTTTCAGGCAGTAATCTCAGTCTAGAAAATAACACTAATACCAATGAACCAAGTATGGTCACATATGCCTATAATCCCAACATTAGAGAAGCTGAAGCAGGAGGACTCTGAGCTTTGAGGCCAACTTAGGCCGGGCGTGGTGGCGTACGCCTTTAATCCTAGCACTTGGGAGGCAGAGGCAGGCAGATCTTTGTGGGTTCAAGGCCAGCCTGGTCTACAGAGTGAGTTCCAGGACACCTGGGGCTACAGGGAGACCCTGTCTCGAAAAGACCAAAAAGAAAAAAAAAGAAAAACCCTGCAAAAAATTGGCAATTACTACAGGCAATATTTACAAAATTCCATTTAATTCCAACAGCTCTATGAAGTACATACTATTATTGCCTTCAATTAATAAATTCAGATTAATAAATAAGGAATGATATACTTAATAAATTTGGAAATTGAAGCAATGTAGTAACTTGCTTACTGGTTTCATTGTGATGTCAGAAGCATGACTCAAACCTAGGTCTATTTGACTAAGAAAACCATGTCCTAACCACTCTAACAAACATAATGTAATTAACATATAAATGTATGGTATGAGGAAATTTTTTAAATCATTAAAAATAACAAGGATCTTGAATTTGAGGCCAGCCAGGGAAACACAGCAAGTTCTGAGATAGCATGGGCTACACAGTGAGACCTTGTCTCAAAACAAAAAGTTCGTCCTACAAAAGTAGCTCTTGAAATTTTTTTTAAAAACTAGATAAAAACCAAGTAAGAGGTAGCATGAAAACAAAACCAAAAATTTAAGAACAGAAAGCTAAGGCTCTGATAAATCCAAAGATTAATATACTCTATAGATTCATAAAAGCACCAAAAATTTCACAGAGTTCATATTCTGGAAATTATGACTTTGAACAAGTCAATATACAGGTCTAAACCTTTTTTTTTTTTAATTTATTTCTGTATGTGTATCAATGTACTGTCTGCATGCAGGTCTGTGCACCCATGTCGTGCAATGCCGTGGAGGTCAGAAGAGGGTCTCAGATTCCCCTGGAGCTGGAGTTCTCCTGGAATTGGGAGTTTCAGACGGCTCTAGGCCGCCGTGTGGGTGCTGGGGATCGAGCCCGGGTCCTCTGTAAGAGCAGTCGGCACTCTTATCCGCTAGGCCATCTCTCCAGCCCTGTCTAAACCTCTTTATAACATGAGAATGTACCAGACATGGTGCACACCTTTAATCCCAACACTCGGGAGGCAGAAGCAGGCAGATCTGTGACTCCCAAGGCCAGCCTGGTATACACAGGGAGTTCCAGGACAGCCGGAACTACAGGGAGACCCTGTCTCAAAAAGACAAAAAAAGGAGAATGCTTAAAGTGGTATTATTTTTTTCAAATCTATTGCCCTGGAAATAATGCAAGAAACTCCAAACATACATTTCTACACATGTATAGCAAATGTGTGTTTATACATTTGGGTTTTATTTTTTTTTGTTGTATTTTTGAGACAGGGTCTCCCTTTAGTCCCAGCTGGCCTAGAGCTCACTCTGTAGACCAGGCTGGCCTTGAACTCAGAGATCTGCCTGCCTCTACCTCCCTAGTGCTGGGATTAAAGGTGTACGCCACTATGCCAGGCTTGTGTTTATACATTTGTAATGCTCACAAAAGCAAAGCTCCTAGGTAACAATTAGGTGCAGGGTACACACATGCATGTATCTGTGTGTGTGTGCTAATGCTGCTGTTGCTGGGGACAGTACACAAGTCCACACTGGCTGAGTGATCTATAAATGACTCATATCCTTAGCCCAGGCTTTTGTAATCTTTTTTCCACCCAGTTTTTTTTTTTTTTCATGTGTATGAGTATATCACCTGCATGTATGTAAAAGCACCCCTGTGCAATGCCTGGGGAGGTCAGAAGGGGGACACTAAATTCCGGTGGAAGTGGAGTTATGGGCAGTAGTTAGCTGCCATGTCAGTGCTGGGAATTAAAACCAGGTCTTTTGGAAAAGCAGCCAGGTCTCTTAACTGCTGAGTCATCTCTCCAGCGCAGCCACCACCCTCCCCCTTTTGTTTGCTGACATCAAATCTCACTAGACCAGGCTGGCCTTTAAGTCCTCATGTCTCACCCTTTGGTACACTGACATCACAGGCTTATGCTATAATGCCCAGGGAGATCTTCATAATCTTGACGAGTTCTTCAATTTTTTGTCTTTTTGAGAAAGGGTCTCACTGTAACCCCATCTGGCCTAGAACTGCTATGTAGACCAGGCTGGCCTTGAACTCAGAGATCTGCCTGCCTCTGCCTCCCTAGTGCTGGGATTAAAGGCGTGTACCAGCCTCAAACAATAAATGTTTAAAAGAGAAAACCATAATAATATCATAAAGAAAAACCTGCCAGGACTAGAGTGAATCCAATGTCAGGTGAGATCATTTCAACATAAAAAGCAAAAGAAGGGCTGGAAATATAGCTTAGAGGTAGAATGATTGTCTAGTATAGACAGGGCCCTGAGTCCAATCCCCAGTATCAAAAAAAGTAAAAGAAAAATTGGTTCTACACTGCTGGACAATGAAGGAAAAAGAAATCTACATTAATTATATAATCTTTGGGACACTACAGTTTTCATTCCTATCTCAACTTTTTTTTTGGGGGGGGGTGGATCTGAAGATATTTCTGCCTCAGTCTCCCTAGAGCTGAAATTACCACTATTACCACTACCCACCCCCCACCTCTTAACAAAAATCCCACAAATCTAATGGTTCATAATTTTTCTAGGTCTGTCTGTAGCCTCCTTTAAGAATCTGATTGGGGGGGCAGGGGGGCCTGAGAGACGGCACAGCAGTTAAGGGTACTTACTGGCTGCTCTTGCAGAGAACCCAGGTTCAGTTCTCAGCATGCACACAATTGTCTAACAGTTCCAGGAAAACCAAAGCCCTCTTCTAGCCTCCAAGGGTACTGCATGCACATGGTACATTTTCATACACGCAGGCAAAACACTCATATACATAAAAATAATTGAAGAATCTAAAGTGAAGATGCTCTCACCTCTTAAAATACATAGAACACAGTATATCTACAGCTCTTCCCGCACCTCAGTTCCACCCTTACAACTTTCTACTAAATATAGATTCAAAAACTTTAGAGAGAGAGAGAGAGAGAGAGAGAGAGAGAGAGAAATAGATTTGCAATGGCCAAGATCTGCTTGTAGTTGAAAATAAACCTAGAAATCAAGTGAGTCCCTCCCCTTTCCCTCTTTTCTAAGTGCTCAGGATTCAACCCAGGGCTTTCTATAAGTTAAGCAAGCACTACTCCTGGGCCCTAAGGGCAGTCCTAGAAATCAAGACTCTTGCTTCCAAAGAGCTTCTGAAGCTCTTTCTATATGCACAACACTATCTCTTCTGTAACACAGCAAAGCCTTCTATAAAATATTTGGCTGGTTTCCAAGACAGCCATCACAAACTAAATTGAACTCTATATAGCAAACAGTGCAAATAGTGAGAGTTTAATGCAATTTCTGGCATGGAGGGATACATCTTTTAAAAAGTAAACAATTGGTTTTAAATTAAATCAGTATGTGTATGGTGAGACAAACAAGCAGAAAATCAAATCAAAGTACTATAGGACCTGCACATTTCACAACAGCTAATAGAGGTAATAGCAATCAATACAGAAATGAGGAAAAAAGGAGTGTTGATAATAAAAGGGTCAAAATAAAAATAAAGCGAGATGGGCACAGAAACATACACCTTTAATACCAGTTCTCAGGGAGACAGAATTTTGATACCAGCTTGCTCTATATAGTGAGTTTTAGGCCAGCCAGGATTACATACTGAAGCGCTGTCTCGAAAATAAACTAAAAAAATAAAAAATAAAATAAAATAAAATAAATTGATATTGGGCATGGTGGCATACTCCCCTAAACCTATCATTCAAGAGACAGAAGCAGGCAGATATCTGAGAGTTCAAAGCCACCCTGGTATACATAGCAAGTTCCAGATCAGTCAGGGATACGTACTAAAAACTTGTCCCAAAATTAAATAAATAAAATAAAATCTAAAAAGAGGAATGTGTCTTCTCTTCCTCAGAAATAATGAACTTTTAGAAACTTATCTAATAAAGTAAAAGACAAGATTGTATTTAGACATTATAAAATGTTTTTATGGGCTGGAGAGATGGCTCAGCAGTTAAGAGCACTGACTACTCTTGCAGAGGACCCAGGTTTGATCCCCAGCACACACATGGCAGCTGAGAACAGTCTTTAACTTCAGTTCCAAGGGAATCCAAAGCCCTCTTCTGACCTCCACAGCATTTCATGACACGGGTGCACCAACCCGCATGCAGACAGTACACTCATACATATAAAAAAAATAATATATAAAAAAATGTTTTATATCATTTGACAGCTTCAATTAATTAATGTGAATTCTCACATCCAGAAAAATCAAACATTACCCAAACTTGCTCCCCACCCCACCATCCCTTGGTCTTTTTGAGATAGGGTCTCCTTGTACCCCTGGCTGGTCTGGAATTCATTATGTAGACCAGGCTGGCCTCAATCTCAGAGATCTGCCTGCCTCTGCCTCTGCCTCCTGAGTGCTGGGATTAAAGACATGCACGACCACATCCCACCAACCTAGTTTTTTATTTATTTTTACTTTATGTGTATGTATTTTGCCTACATGTATTTAAGTGTGGGCACACCTATGTTCTTGGTTGGCTTAAAGAAGGTGCTGGATCCCCTAGAAATGAAGTTAATAGTTTTAAGTTTGCCATGTATGTGCTGGGAACTGAACCCCAGTCCTCCACAAGAGCATCCAGTGTTTTCAACTCCTAAGCTCTCCAGCCCCCAAACTATTTCTTTTTTAGTATTTTACTTATTATTTCTATTTTACATGTATAAGTGTATTGCCTGAATGTATGTGCATCTGTGTCACCCAATACCTGCAGAGGTCAGAAGAAGGCATTGGATTCCCCTGAAACTGGAGTCACAGATGGTTGACAGCTGCCATGTGAACTGAACCTAGATCCTAACTACTGAGCCATCTCTCCAGCTCCCCCCCCCAAAAAAAGACTTTTTTAATTACCTTGGGAGGAGTAAACTTATCTGCCATAGTTTATTCCCATTATCCATACAAAGTCTTCTCAAACATTTATTTACACAGTACTAAGAAATTATGATTTTTATAATTTAGATGAATAAAGCACATTAAAATAATAACTATTTGGAAAGATTGAGATAACTCAGAGAAACAGCTTTCATAGATGAGATGAACACAGAAAGATTAAGTTGGATTTGATCAGGACATAAAACTAAAAAAAATATATATATATATGTATATATATATATATATGTCACTAAGCTTAGCTAGGCAGAGAAACAAGTTGCTTCCTATGTCCTTTGGGTTCCTAAAACACATCACTCATCTGTTATTGCATTTAACACACTACACAGTAGTTTGTCACACCCACTTAAACTCAATTCCTTATGGACAAGGCCCTTTTAATATATTTTTCTATTCTAACCCCTACCAAAATGATCTGACACACAGAAAATGATAAAAAAAAATTTTTTTTTGAAAGGAAAGGTAAGGCACAGTTTCCTATTTAAATTTTTTGGGTTTTTTGTTTTGTTTTGGTTTTTTTGGTCTTTTAGAGATAGGGTCTCCATGTAGCCCCAGCTGGCCTAGAACTCGCTCTGTAGACCAGGCTAGTCTTGAACTCACAAAGATCCGCCTGCCTCTGCCTCCTGAGTGCTAGGATTAAAGGCGTGCGTCCTGCTAAATTGTTATGTTTTTATTACATACTTTTTCAAAAGCCATTTTTAATTCTTTGTCTCCATTCCAAAACCACCCTCCTAAAGTCTGGTCTATAGTAATGAAGTGATATTATTCATCCATATCTTATGGCTATTGCCAGTAATGTTTCTGTTAGGTTTTGCCAAAAGAGGTAGTAAAATAGATTGGAAAACAGGAAAAAGGGCTGACTTTAGGTTCCTGTGCATTCAATCTCCCTGGCCTTGGGTGGCAGTGGCAGTAGCCTGTTTTTTTTTTTTTTAGTACTTCTAGAACCAGCCATCACATATATTCTTACATACTAACAGCTGACCTCCACAAAATCTATCATCATCCCAACTGAACCCTTTCTCTTAAGGTTCTAATATTCAAAACATGTTAAAGTTTCATTTTTAAAAGCTTTTACACCCAGCTAACCAACTCCATAATAATAAATCCTTATTGACATGCTTAAAGTTTCTGGGTTTGTTTTTTTTTTGGGGGGGGGGGTTTGGAGACAGGGTCTCACTGTAGCCCCAGCTGTCCTGGAACTCACTCTGTAGACCTGGCTGGCCTTGAACTCACAAAGATCCACCTGCCTCTGCCTCCCAAGTGCTAGGATTAAAAGGCGTGCGCCACCACGCCCGGCTAGTTTCTGTTTTCTCTACTGGACCTTAATACACTGCTGGAGACAACTCCTCTCTTCTAAGATATCTTGCTATTTCAATAAACTTGAGGTTCTCTTAAAAAATTCCTATTAGAAAGGTTACCTTGAAACCTAGATTTGTTCCTGTTAAGCTGAAGCATAAAAGCCACTGAAATTTTGTGATCTAAGATCTCCAGCTTTTTTTGGGGGGGGGCGCACATAATAATTGATAGTACAGGCTAGTCCAAACATATCCACACACTTCCTTTTACAACAGCACAGTCTGAAGATAAAATGGCATGGCAGATTTCCTATTGTCCACTGTTCTCACCCCCTCCCGTTTCTTTTGTGGCTTACCTATCAAATGTGATCTTCCTTTTCTTTGCTATTATTCAACATTATTCCTAAATGCTCCCTATTTCACCTACATGTTCAAGGACAAAAAGCAATCTCAATAAAGCAGACCTGAACTTATGTATGTTCTTTTCCTAAGGCATTGTGAAGCCGATTCCCCACCCCCTCCAGGGCTACATGCTAAACCCAATCTCTACCATTCAGCTACATCAGCAGCTCCAGATTATTTTTTTTTTTACATTTTACACACTAACTTTCAATCCTTCTTCATAAAATACAACTCCACAAGGCTAGGCCCAGTGGCTTATGCCTTTAATCCCAGCACTCAGAAGGCACAAACAGGAGGATCTCTGTGGATTCCAGGCCAACCAGGGCTACATATGAAAACATTTTTAAAAAAAAAAAAAAAAAAAAAAAGCCACACTATGACAATAGAAAAAAAGAAATCTCCCTGCAAGAAAGCTCATAAGCAACTTAACTGTTGCAATCAAATGACAGAAATACTTACATGTTTTTTGTTTGTTTTTTGTTTTGTTTTGTTTTGTTTTTGGTCTTTTCGAGACAGGGTCTCCCTGTAGCCCCAGCTGTCCTGGAACTCACTCTATAGACCAGGCTGGCCTTGAACTCACAAAGATCCGCCTGCCTCTGCCTCCCGAGTGCTAGGACTTACATGTTTTTTAATTGGCCTGTTACTTCACTTAATAACATACCCTCATTAGACAATTCAATCTAGGTTAATTTTTAATGTAATTTTTCACTGTCCTATTAATTTATATAAATATATTTCAATTAGAACAGATGACAGACATGTAGAAGCAAACATGTTGCTAATTCAATCCCAAATGAGAGAGAGCACTAGAAATCTTTTGGGGTTTTCTGACAGAAGCTGCTCAGCATCCAGTAAAACAGACTATAACCTTCCTCACACTAACCCACTTCATGTGCCAACACCTACAAACCTTCAAAAACAATTGAGAACAGAGCCAATTCTACAAGCGTTTTCTCTACACAGATTAAAATGGTGGTAATGGGCTACTTCTTTTTAGCATCTAGAGTTAGGGATTCATTACCTAACTAGCTCCTGCCTATGAACAAAGTAACACTAGTTTCTAATTAAATGCCATGGATCTTATTACAAATTCAAAATATCTATATCAAATCAACCAATTATACATCCCTATCCTACCCACACATAGGAAATACAAGAAGAACCTGTAGACATGCTAGATAGAAATGATAAATACTAGAGGGATACAGACAATATAATCTAGATCTCCCAGTGTCCAATCATATGATGCTGTCATCTACAAATGCTTACTGCATTCTCAGCCATCCAGGAACCTGTGTGGCCCAGGGAGCAGGTCCCCACACCTGAATGCCAGACCTTTAGGAAATAGGCACCTTTGTTCCCATACTTACCTACTCAATCGAAGTTAATAGTCCATAAGCTACTAAATTTCAAACAAATGAAAGCAAAAAAAATAAAAAAAAAAAAAAAAAAAAAAAAAAAAAAAATCAAGCAACTGATATCATGTTTATTTTTCACAATAAGCAATGCTAATTAAAAACTCAGTTGCAGATTTGTTATGTTTGCAGAGTACACAATGTCAAGTATGTTTTCTTTAGACTTCAAACTGAGGCTGGTAGAGCTAGCATGAGGGCTTGAGGAAGGAGTATTGTGGAGGGCCCCAAAGAGCGTTGTGCTGGGATCATAGAGGCTCATACATGTAATCTTGTCCTACCAGAAATGCAAGGTCAGCCTAGCTTACAGAGATCCTACCTCCAAAAAACAAAATACCTACAAACTATGATACATTTTTCATTTCTCCAGAATTCAATGAGTCATTTCAAAATTATGAAATGCTTTTAAGTCATTCTAGAAACACTGCCATAATTTTAATAAAGTGCATTTTAATGTAAATTCATTTTTCTTGCTAGAAGGAATTATGCTTTTTTGCTAGTGTATAGAAATTAAACTGTCACTGAAACATCTAGTTATATATTATTCAACAGACATTTATCACCTTCACTCCAAAAACTGCATAAAAAAAAAAAATCAACACAAATCCTGAGTAAATCAGATTAAAGAGAGACCTGATATCAGAAACTTACAAGTCAATAGCAAGACTAACGAAGTTCCAAATATGTTGGCTGAACTGATATATATTTCTAGTCCTCTCAAACCTAGCCACTAGCTGTCTTGAATGGTCCACCCAGGGAAAATAAATTCCAGGTATTTAAATCTCTGCACTATCTATACTATGTTCCTTGTTCTAACTTGAAATTTTCTGTGGAGCACATCTAAGGACCATTATCTTATTTCTTTCAAATGCTCAGATTAGCCCCACTCTGGAAATTTTCCTTCATAAATTCTCCTTTTGGAGGTCTGGGTTTTTGTTTTGTTTCAAGACAGAGTCCCATGCTAGCCTCCTCAATGTGTAACCAGGGATGACCCTAAACCGATCACCGTGCCTCCACTCCTACCTAAGGACTAGGTCTAAATTCTCCGGTTTAGTTTTTATGACCAATCTCAAATGTTCATTCTAAGAGAAATAAACTTGGAAAAAGTAAGTGAAAAGCCATATATGCTGTGATAACCCTAGAAAATGGAATGTTACATAGTTTCTTGTTACTTTACTAAAAAGTAGGTTAGGTGTACTGATAATCAAGACTTTAAAAGTCACCTGTTGATTGTGACAAGCAGAAATTTAAGAGAGAAAAACAAGCACTCTCCAGGAGTTGTATTACTGCCATTGCCATTTAAGTTCTTTATAATCAAGGATCAAACTTCATTTAAGAAAGCGTACTTCAACCGGTCGTGGGGTTTCTGCCTATAATCTCAGGAAGGTGAGGCAGGATTGCAATAAGTTACATAGCAAGTTCAAGGCCACCCTGTCTAGACTCTAAAGAATTGGTCACTGGCTCAAAAACCAACGAACAAAATTAACCCAAGACCTAACTAACGCCAATCTAAATTCTTAAAATACTTAACTACAAATAACTAAGAACATTATCTACCCCACCAAGTAGTCCAGCTGGTCCTCTTAGAACTATCAAATACTATGTGTAACGCAAACCGCTCACGGTATATTTAATACAACGCTCAGTTTAAAGCACTGAAATTATGCCTCAATTTTGTTTCATCTCAGAGGAGCCGCACATTCCTAAAAATGCTTAATGCACACCTAAGGTTTTTCACACCACGCGAATCCTGACGTTTCACATCACGTTACAAGGCAGCCTCCTAAAAGATCCCCCAAGGGGCTTCAAGGACACGAAGCTGTAATTAGTCTTAACGGGAAAATAAGCAGAAATCAACCTCAAAGTTTCCAACCCCGAGCTAAGAGCATCTCTCCCGAGTACGAAGGCGACTTCCAGAGGTGGGAAACGATCCTCACCAGCAGGACCTGGACTCCGGGCCAACAGGGAACCCAGAACCTCCCCACAGAAAGCCCCGGTGCAAACCCCGAAGCTTCCATCCTAACCGGAGCGGCCGCCCCCTCCCCCACGCCGCCTCGGGGTGAACTCTCAACAGCAGCAACAGATCCTGGGGGGGGGGGCGGCTCTCCAGGAATGTGGGGCCGGGAGGGGGCCGCCCCGGCCGCCCCCGGGAAGCCGACTGCCCGCGGAGCGCCGCCCCGCCCCCACGGCGGGGAAGCCCCGGGCACAGCGGCTTTCCAGTCAGGACCCGCCCGCGAGGCCGGGCCGCCGCCGACGCGAGGGCAGCCAGGCTGCGCTGCCCGGGAAGGGCGCCGACGCTGCCCCGGCCGGGTCCCCGCGAACCCGCCTCAGCCCCTTCCTTCCCCAGGAGCCGCGAACAATGAGCAGGCGCCTCCGCCGCCATCCCCACCGGCGCGAGCGGCAGAGCAAGCGGCGCCATCGCCTCACGGATGCTCCCGGCCCCTCACGGCCCGCCCGCGGACACACACCCCCCCAGCCCCGCCGCTGCCCGGCCCGCGTCCCAGCGCCCCGGTCCCTCGCCCGCCCGCCCCGCTCACCGGCTCCTGCCCCAGCCTGGAGCTCCCGCGGCCGGAGCGAGACTCGAGGACCAACCGCCGCGGCCGCTAGCGCCGCCGCACAATATGGCGAGCCTAGGCTTCCGCAATGGAGCTCGGGAAATACAACAGGGGCCGCTCAATATTCATGAGAGACTGAGGGGAAGCCGGCTCGGCCGGAGCTGCGGGGAGGGCGGGAAGGAGCGAACGAACGAGCGAGCGAGGGAGCAAGCGAGCAAGCGAAGAGGCGGAGGCGCGGGACGCGGACGTGCACCGCGCGGGGAGGCCCCTGGCGTAAGGGAGGGGGCGCGCCGCGTGCTGCCTGGGGGCACCCAGCGCCGCCACGCCTCGGCCACGCCCACCACTTAGCCACGCCTCCATCGTGGCGGCGCCTCCATCGTGGCGGCGCCCCCGGTGCGGGCTCAGCCCCCAGGCAACGCCCGAGGACTAGGGCGCCACCTCTCCCGCTTTCTGTGCGGTGGCGCTGCTCTGTGCCTGCCTTAACCCACCGCTTATGCCTCCCAGACCCGCTGCTGAGACTTAGACTTCTCTCCACAAACTTCATCTTGTTACAACCATCCCGCATTAGAAGTCCTCATTACGATTTCAACTCCGGACTTTGGTAGCCCAGCATCCCAGTCTACGCACACTTTCCGTCCTTGCTCAGCAAACCTGCAAGATCTAAGGAAAGTGACTTTCTACTCTGCGTGTACTATCAGCTCGTTCTTGCTGTTTCTCTTGCTGCTGTTTTATTTCTACCTCCGTGGCCCTTTTAACTGCCGTATTTTGAACCCCAAAATATAACAAGTAATAAATAGTAACCTTATCTAAAACAAAACCAATGAACCTGCAAGAAATTATTCAGTACCTCCTGTATATAAATTTTGAGCTGAAAATGCAATAAACTACAAAGCTCCCTAGCTTTATTAGTCATTTTCTCTTTAAATAACCACAAGTAACATGATAAATGGGAAGCCACTTGCAATATAAGACGATGGACGGCACTGGGAATCCGGCAAGCTGCTATAGCCTCTAATAACTAACGTAGAATTCGTAAGTCCTCTGGACTTTATTTTCCTCATCTGCAAAACAAAGCGATTTTGGTGAATGATTCTATGATCCTTTGCAGCTCTAGAACTCTAAAATTATAATGGATTTCAAATAAAAAGCTGGAGAGATGGCCTAGCGGTTAAGAGCGCCGACCGCTCTTGCAGAGGACCCGGGTTCGATCCCCGGCACCCACATGGCAGCCGAGAACCGTCTGAAACTCCAATTCCAGGAGAACTCCAGTTCCAGGGGAATCCGAGACCGTCTTCTGACCTCCGCGGCATTGCACGACACTGGTGCACAGACTTGCAGGCAGACAGTACATTCATACACATACAGAAATAAATAAAAATTAAAAAAAAAAAGAATTTACATGTGAATTTGGAAAAAAAAAATTCCAGCTATGTTTAAGGACAATTTCTTCAATTTCTTGAGGAGCTAGAATTTGAGTTAGTCTTTGCCAGGTATCTTGGACAGGGGGAAAGAAAGCAGATATGTTTTAAAATATTGAAGATGACATAGTGTGTATGCTACCTGAAATCCATCAAAGTAAACAAGAACCAACATTATGCTTTTCCAGTACCTTAAAAACTTTTATGTTCTATCCATAGCTTTAAATAAGCAATGGTGAATCTCTGACTTCAAAAAGCTCTTCAAGGTTAACCTCTTCCTCAGATGTGAATAAAAACCAAAATAATCACAAATACTCTGCTCTTCCACCTTCTAGAGCCTGCGCTGGCAGAAGTGTATAGTTCAACTACAGAAAGACAAGATGTTCACCATTTAGACTCTTTTGTTCTAGTTCAAAGGCTTTTGGAAATCATGTTGTGTGGCTAGATTAAGCATTTCAATTGATGTTAAGCAAAGTGATCGTTTGTATAAGGCACAGAAAGCTTAGTATGGTACTTAGTCACAGAAAAATGATTTTCCCTCGGAATGGTGGTGCCCGCCTGTAATCCCAGCACTTGGGAGACAGAGGCAGGCAGATCTCTCTGTGTTTAAGGCCAGCCTGGTCTACATAGTTCGAGGACAGTTGAAGCTACAGGGAGACCCTGTCTCAAAACGACCAAACGACCAAAAAAAAAAAAATTATTTTTCTGGGCTGCCACCAGAAAGTGCCACCCACATTTGAGGTGGGTCTTCTGACTTCAAATAATCTGATCAATAAAATCCCTCACCAGAGTGCCCAGAGGCTTGGGTTTTCATTGATTCCAGATCCAGTCAAATTGACAGCCAAGATTAATTGTCCTACTTAGACATGAGGCTAACATCCTTTAAAATGAAAGACATTTCTGACAAATTAATGTAACTTCTTTCATCTATTTTATCCAAAACTTGGCATGGAGAGTACTATGAATCTTCCCAGAGTGTATTTTCTGGCATAGAGTAACAAACATCTCCAAAAAAATCTGTAGCTTTAACATAACAGGTTATTGCCTGTTCGTGCTTGGTGAGGGTCAGGAGTACTGTTCTAGTCTCTCTAGGAACCATACTGACAGTGTACCATCACCTGGAACACAGTAGTTTATTGCCTGTAACAAAGGAAGAAAGTGGCCAGAGAATAACAATGAACTTTCACAGCCTTAACTTAGAAGTGACCCAGATCCCCAGGCACCTGCAAGGGGAGTGACTCCTTGAACTTAAGTTTAGGAGAAGAGAGGTTATTGGTGAAAGATAACGTCAGCCATCTTGACCCAACACAAAGTTGGTTCCTAGCTGCTATGAAAAACACTCCAAGAAATTGTATTCTATAAACTGGACCCTCTCTGGTGACTTCAGTAAAGTTAGCTTTCAAAAAATAAACTCTGGCTGGGCGTGGTGGCGCATGCCTTTAATCCCAGCACTCGGGAGGTAGAGGCAGGCAGATCTCTGTGAGTTCAAGGCCAGCCTAGTCTACAGAGCAAGTTCCAGGACAGCTGGGGCTACCGGGAGACCCTGTTTCGAAAAAGACAAAAAAAAAAAATTAAATTAAATAAATAAATAAACTCTGTGTTGCCTGCCATCAAGAGCAGACTTTCCTATTTCATTCATTTGTTTGCGTTTGTTTGTTTGTTTGTTTTTGTTTGTTTGTGGAAGTTAAAAGTTTGTTTGGCTAGTTTAGTTTTTCTTGTTCTGGTTTGCTTTGTTTTGGTTTGGTTTTATGTGAGACAGGGTCTCGCTATAGAGCCCTGGCTATCCTCAAACTCATGGGTAATCCACCTGCCTTTGCTTTAGTGCTGGGATTACACTATGGTAGTGTGTGCCACCACACCTAACTCAAGGATTTGGCTTTTGATTTTGTGCTTTGTTTTTTTTTTTAATCTTTTGAGACAGGGTCTCCCTGTAGCCCCAGCTGGCCTAGAACTCACTATGTAGACATCGCTGGCCTTGAACTCACAGAGATACACCTGCCTCTGCCTTGATTTTATTTTTCTTAGGATGAGGTCACTATGTAACCCAGGCAGGGTCAAACATGGAATTTTCTTGTCTCAGCTTCTCAAATACTGGGGTTATAGACATATATCACCATACCTGGTTCTCCTTTGTTTTCATTATGAATTACAGACCCCCAGTTTTGGACTTTTTACTTTAACATGAAAGTATATCCATTCAAGCATTCTCTTTTTTACTTTCAGTAAGTATAGTATTCAGTACATTACATGAGATACCCAATGCTTTATTATAAAATAGGCTACATGCTAGAGAATTCCATCCAGCTTCAGGCTAAGTCTGAGAGTAGTTAAGGGGACTAGGTTAAGATACAACATTCCAGGCAGGTTGATAGTATACACCTTTAATCCCAGCACTGGGAATGCAGAGGCAGGTGGATCTCTGTCAGATAGAGGCCAGCCTCAGCTACACAGTGAGTTCCAGGCTATCTGGGGCTACAGAGAGAACATTCCATTGGGATATTTTCAGGTTACTATGGACTTTTTGGGGACATAACCGACAATGAATCAAGGAGTATCTGTATGTTAATAAATAAATACAAGCTCCACAGTGTTATTTGCCATATATGGAGACTAGTTACTTTTTGCTAATGTTTTCATTTCACATAAAGAATATCATTCTGCAGCTGGGCATGTTGATGCCACACATGTATTTCCAGCACTCCTGAGACTGAGGTAGGAGGCAGACCTGGTTGCATATCAAAAAAACATGTTTTGGGGCTGGAGAGATGGCCTAGTGGTTAAGAGCGCCGACTGCTCTTACAGAGGACCCGGGTTCGATCCCCAGCACCCACATGGCGGCCGAGAACCATCTGAAACTCCAATTCCAGGAGAACTCCAGTTCCAGGGGAATCCGACACCCTCTTCTGATCTCCGCTGCATTGCACGACACGGGTGCACAGACTTGCGTGCAGACGGTACACTCATACACATAAATAAATAAAATTTTTTAAAAATTTAAAAAAAAAACATGTTTTGAAACAACACAAACAAATTAAAAAATAATATCAAGACTAGGGATATAGCTCAGTTGGTAGGGTACTTGCCTAGCATACATGAAGCCCTGGGATCTCTAGCAATGTACGTGGAAGTACATGCCTGTAGCCTATAATTCCAGCACTAAGTGTAGGCAGGAAGATCAGAAATTCAAGACCATCATCAGCTACATAGGGAATTTGACACCAGCATGAAATATATGTCACTCTGTATATTAGTTATTTTTGTTGCTATGATAAAATACCATGACTCAAAACAACTTAAACACACCTCTAATCCCAGTACTTGGTAGGCAGAGACAGGCAGATCTCTGTAAGAGTTAGGCCAGGCTGGTCTACATATTGAGTCCCAGACCAGCTGGGACTACAGAGAGACACTGTCTCATTAAAAAAAAAAAAAAGTGTTATCAGGGCTGGAGAGATGGCTCAGTGGTTAAGAGCACCAACTGCTCTTGCAGAGGACCTGGGATCCATTCCCAGCACCCACATGGTGGCTAAGAACCCTCTTTAACTCCAGTTCCAGGGGAATCCAATGCCCTCTTCTATCCTCTGCGGCATTGCATGACACAGGTGCACCAACCTGCGTGCAGACAGTACACTCATACACATAAAAAATAATAAATAAATAAAAATAAATATTTTTTAAAAAGTGTTATCAATATTTTAAGTAGGAGAATATTAATACTACATATAAGGGTTGGAGAGATGGCTCAGCGGTTAAGGGTACCAACTGCTCTTGCAGAGGACCTGGATTCGATTCCTAGCACCCACATGGCAGCTAAGAACCATCTTTAACTCCGGTTCCAGGGGAATCCGACGCCCTCTTCCAACCTCCACAGCATTGTACAACACGGGTGCACCAACCTACATGCAGACAGTACACTCATACACATAAAAAATAATAAATAAAAAAAATTTTAAATACTACATATATAAGTATCATAAGTAGATGACTAGATGAACTGTAAAAAGATGATTTTCTCTCCAAAAGTTAGAAGTAATGCCAGCTTAATCATATTATGAACAGGGTAGCACTAAGAAGTAAAACTATCACCTCTTTACTGGCTTGTTCCTATGGTTATACAGTAAAATCAGATTAGTTTAGCTCAACTAAGTTTTGTTGAGCATCTAGTATGTGAAAATCACTTTGTGTAGTGTTTTGAATGCAAATATCAATGTGTCTAGGCTATCAGATCCTTGAGAAAAGAAATATTGTATGCTTAAAGACTACCACGGTGCTTGGTACTTAGATCCTTGGGAAATATGTGCTAAGATAATGAAAGACTGGGATTCTCTGATCTTGGTGTATACACAAAGCAAAATAGCCCACGAGATGGGTTGTCTTCACTTATTAGCAGCAGAAATATCTTCCAAGATTCCCTGTTATTTACCCACTACATTGAGTTCTCTTCAGCCATACTCCAGGTATCATATTGTTAGTAGCTGGTATGAGGTGAAGACTGTAAGTCACCAATAGCCTGTTAATACTAAGCTATGTTTGTGTTACAGTTGTGAATATGGTATGTTCATAGACCACTAAGACTGAATCCAGAACAGTTAATTCTTCAACATATTTTTCCTTTTTCACTACATAACTCAGACTGGCCTCAAACTGACGCCAGTCCTTCTGCTTCAGCCTCCCTGAGAGCTGGAATCATAGGCTTGAGCCACCATACACAACTTATTCCTTTTTTTTTTTTTTTTTTGCTCTAGAGACCAGGCTGCCTTTGAACTCACCGAGATCCCTGCTTTCCTCTGCCTCTGCCTCAAAGTGCTGAATAAAAGGCTTGCCATCAAATCCAGCTGTGTTTTCCCTTTTTTTGTTTTCGTTTTCCTTTGCAGCCAAGTTGTTCTAAGAAAACGAAAACAAAACTGATGGTTCTCATCAGTATTTAGGTCATAAGCTGTTATATTTCCTTGTGTCTAGCTTCTTTATTACACTTATCGTGTGTGTGTGTGTGTGTGTGTGTGTGTGTGTGTCTGTGTATGTCTGTGGAGATCAGAGGACAATTTTCAGGAGTCAGTTCTGTCCATTGCCAGCCCCTATATTAAAAATAGACCACACTGGATAGGTGAGGAAAATGCTTAAATGCTTGCTGTGTAAGCATGAGGACCTGAGTTTGGATTCCCAGGACCTATGTAAAAGCTGTGCTTGGTGACTCCTGGGTGACTCCAGGCATGGGGTGGGTTAGGTGAAGACAAGAGGACTCTCAGGACTCACTGGTTAGCCAGCTAAGCTACAATGGTGAGCTCCAGGTTCAGTGAGAGATCCTGTCTCAAAAGTAAGGTGGAGAGTGACAGAGAAAGATCCCTAATGTTGACTTCTGACCTCTACTAATGCATGTATGCATGGTAAAGGGCACCACACACCCCTGAATATAACACACACACACACAACACACACACATATACACAAATAAACCACAAAATAGATCATAGTGAATATTGAAATATATGCTGGGGAACACTCATCCACTGCTGGTGGGAATGTAAACTCGTACAGCCACATGGAAAGCAGTGTGGAGAACCCTTGGAAGACTTGGAATGAACTTGCCACCCAACCCAGCCATACCACTCCTGGGCTTGTACCCCAAGACTCACCCCACCACAGAGATACATGAACGGCAATGTTTTATTGACAGCTCTCTTCACATAGCAAGAGCGGAAACAACCCAAGTGCCCCTCAACTGGACAAGTGGATAGAGAAAATGTGGTACAGCTACACAAATGGAGTTCTATGCAGCAGGTAAAGAAAGACAACATCAAAACTTTGCAGGTAAATGTATGGAATTAGAAAGATAAGTATAAGTGAAGTAAACCAGTCCCAAGAAAAACAATACAAATGTACCCTCATCTTTGGATACTAGTGCCAATTACTAGTAGTATTTCTTGTGCAGGGCTCCTTGAGCTTGGTCCAACTAGTTGAAGAGTGGGCCATATTGGAAAGAACAAACACAAATGATGACAACAACAACAACAACAACAACAGAAAAAGACTGTGTCAAATAACTGAGCTGAAACGGAACTGTTGCTCAAAATAGTCAACTTCTAATGGAGAAGTTGAGAAGACTAAAAAAGAGTGAAAACGTTTTGGCAGAATCGATGAGCCTTGGTAGGGTAGGGGCAGGGGGAGGACCAGGGTCTAGATTTGATGACTGTGATCCAGGAGATGTACGCTGAATAACCCTTTCCTCCTCCCAAGTTGGGTGGTCAGAAGTGTTTTGTCACAGCAATGGAAGACAAACTATGACAGGAAGCCCAAGGCAGAAACTACGGGCAGGAACCCGGAGGCAGGAGCTAAAGCACAGGCCATGGAGGAATGTGTTCACTGTTTGCCCCCTGGCTCATGCCAGCCGGCCTTTTGTAATGGTACACAACACCTGCCCTAGGGTGGCAACACTCATTGTGGCTGGGCCCTCCCACTTGCTTGACCATCAAGACAATACGCCACAGATGTGGCCACAGGCCAATAAATGGAGCCAATTCCCCAGTTGAGCTCCCTCAACCACAGGTGTGTCTAAGTTGACACTAAAGCTATCCAGCACAATTGAAACTTGTCACCTGACACACAAACACATAGACTATTAAACCACCACCTTTCCATTCTTATCCCCAAAGATATGTTAACATTAATCACACTAAGATGGTAAAACTTAAAAGCCCCACAGTCCTTAAAAAGTCCAAACTTAAAAGTCAGTCGTTAAAATCTCTTAAACTGTGGATGTGTAAAAAACAAAAAAGTAGGTCTTATTCAAAGGAAGAATCAGGCACTCTCAAACAAAACCTAAGTCCAGCAATGGGTCAGGTGGACACCTGGGATTCACTCACGTACTTCTGGGCCCCAAAGGGTTTGTTGGTAGCTCCCCTTCTCTGACTTGCTGCTGTGGCACACACAGCTCATCTCGAAGGCCAGGCGACTCATTCCCACCTGCCACTGCTCTTGGTGGTCGTCCCAGTCCTGCAACTCCAAAAAGCTGAGGTGGCCCACTGAAACTAGCAGCACCTTCACTAATGTCTCTTCTCTACCTCTCCTGGTGCAAAGCCTCACTTCTCTCCAGACCCCTGCACCCTGGGGTCTTCACCTGCAACGGAGGTGCACTTCCACTACATGCTCTTTCCTGACTTCTCACAGTGCCAAGCTCAGCTGCTCTCTGTGAACCCCTCAAATTTCAACACCAAGAACCATATGGGAGACTCGCTTACATCACACCAAGTCCTGCTTCTGGCTTGAGATGGAGGCTCAGGGCCCCTTCTGGAAAACAGCTTCTGTTTGCTGACCAGGAGGAAATTTTCCCAGAAGATTTCACCACAAGTAATACTGGTGCCTTGTTACTTACAGCTGATTTTCACCCCAGGTAACCAGCATCAATTTTCCCAGTACAAACAAAATTTCACTTCAGGTCTGGTCTCTTGTTACTTACAGCTGATTCTTCAGCCCCAGCTGACCAGAATCACAGATTACACAGTCCTGATGATCTCTGCTTCCCTTAAAACTAGAAACTTCCAAGCCAGGCCTCCATCTTCTACAAATCCTTCACAAAACTGCTCAAGACTCTCTACAGAATCAACAACTTTAGGCATTCAATGATCTTCCCAGTCCAAAGTTCCAAACGCCTCCACAATCCTCCCCAAAACACCAAGGTCAGTCTGTCACAGCATACCCCACTCTTCTGGTCCAATTTCTGTTTTAGTTTGCTTCATATTGGCGTGACAAACACTCTGACCAGCACCAACTGGGGAGAAAGGTTTATTTCAGCTATACATCTCCGTGTCACAGTTCAATCACTTAGGGAGGCCAAGGAACTCAGGGCAGGAACCTGGAGGCAGGAGCTGAAGCACAGCCATGGAGGAATGCTGTTCACTGGCTTGCTTGTTCTGTGATCATGCCCATCCTGCCTTCTTATATGGTACACAACAACCTGACCCAGTGGCACCCACTCATTGTGGGCTGGGCCCTCCCACACTGCTCGAACATAAGACAATACTCCACAGATGTGGCCACAGGCCAATCCAATGGAGCCAATTCCCCAATTGAGGCTCCTTCAACACAGGTGTGTCAATTGACACTAAAGCTATCAGCACATGAGCATTAGCTGAAGTAGCAGAACATCACTTCTGTCAATTAAANACACGATAAGTGTAATAAAAGAAGCTAGACACAAGGCAAAATATAACAGCTTATGAACCTAAACTACTGATGAGAAACCATCAGGTTTTGTTTTCGTTTTCTTAGAAAACTTGGCTCAAGAAAACAAAAACAAAAAAAGGAAAACACAGCTGGATTTGATGGCAATGCCTTTAATCTCAGCACTTGGGAGGCAGAGGCAGGCGGATCTCTGTGAGTTCAAAGCCAGCCTGGTCTATAGAGCAAGCTCCAGGCCAACTGGGACTAAAGGGAGACCCTGTCTCAGAAAGACCAAAAAAATAAGGAAAATCGGAATAGTTTGAGATATAACTGCTACCTGTGTATGTACCACTATCAAAAGATATTCTCTACCAGAATCTTTGTTTGCTATATGTTAGATATATTTTCTTTTTCTTGAAAGAGCCAAGTTGGGTTAAAGCACTGTAGAAAGGCCTAAAGAGAACTATAATTCAGGGTGGCTTCAGGAAGCAGGCAACTAGAGATTTATCACCTCTTCAGCTGAAAAAACAGAACTCTAGCCACAAGCATTAGAGAAGTTGCATTTGTGGTACAGGGAGTGCATTTCTGCTGCAGTCCTTCCCTTGGCATTGCAGCTCCTTTTTATATTCCCAAGACAACTAAAATAATTGGTGCTACTCTTATGCACATATTCAAGTTAAAGGAGATAAACAGATTAAATAAGATGGGCTAGGCAGAAAGGCTTTTGGAGAAAATCGATATTGCTTTTCCTTCCCGTGGAGACTTGGAGTGGTATTTTATATGTCCCAGATGTGACTGTATTCTGCCTAACATCTGCTAGTGCATTTTATTGCAATAATAAACTAGCATGTGTTTAAAAATCCAAAAGAATGAATTTTCACTTTGAAGCCTGACTTGGTGATACATACCTGTAATCCCAGCATTTGGGAGGCAGAGGCAGTAGGATCACCATAAATTCCAGGCCAATCTGGTCTACGTGGCAAATTCCAGGCCAACCAGGGCTGTATAGAAATCCTGCATCAAAAACAAAACAAAAATAAATAATCATGAAGAGTTGCTTCTTCAGAATTAATAATGTTGCATATTAGTGAATGATATTATAATATTCATTTTCAAACATAAACTAAAAGATGGTTTAATAATGATAAGATTTGAGTTTTCTATTATGTAGAAAGTTTATGTCATTCAAATAAACCTTTACACTTGAGGTTTTTTCCTTCTTCAAAATGTTTACTGCTACATGTAGGAATTGTGCTATCTAAAGGTGGTTATCTAAAAACATTAAAAATTAGGCTGGGGAGCTGGGCGTGGTGGCACACGCCTTTAATCCTAGTACTTGGGAGGCAGAGGCAGGCGGATCTTTGTGAGTTCGAGGCCAGCCTGGTCTACAGAGTGAATTCCAGGACAGCTAGAGCTACAGGGAGACCCTGTCTCGAAAAGACCAAAAAAAGAAAAAAAAAAAAAATTAGGCCTGGGGGTGCTACAGAGATGGTTCAGTGGCTAAGAGCACTTGCTGATCTTCCAGAGAACCAGGTTCAGTTCCTAACACCATCATGTGCTCACCAATACCTATAATTCCAGCTTCAGGGGTCTAATGTCCTCTTCTGGCCTCCTCGGGTACCCACATGCAGATATACATACATAGACACAGAAATAAATAAAATTAATAAATATCTTTTAAAGCTTTAAAATTTAGGCTGGAGATACAGCTCAGTTGATAGAATGCCTGCACAAAGCCCTGGGCTCCGTCCCCAGCACTGCAGAAAATTGGGCATGGCAACACATACCTGTAATCCCAGTACTCAGGAGAATACTCTGATAGGATCAGAAAAAGGAGGCAGGAGAAGAAGAAACAACAGAAACAACATTAGGAATCATCCTGCTAACAAGGAATAGAAAGTTGAGAATGAAACTCAGGACTAAAGTGAAAACTGCTCTAGAAAACTAGATTCAGTGAATCCATCAGCTGGGTCCAGAGGGCTGCCTTTTAAGTCCAGCACTCTGAAAGGATACGTAGACAGATTTTCTGTGAGACTGTAAGACTGAGACCAGCCTGGTCTATATGGTGAGTTCCAGGCCAGCCAAACCCGGATAGTGAGTCCCTGTCAAATAAATAAATAATAAATAAATAAATAAATAAATAAATAAATAAATAAATAATTCAGCAGTTAGGAAGAGAAAGGTCAGTGAGTCTGGGAAGGGGACAAAAGAGAGCAAGGAAGAGGGAATATGATCAAAATTCGTTCTGTACAGGGGTTTGGAGAGATGGCTCAGCGGTTAAGAGCACTGACTGCTCTTGTAGAGGACCTGGGTTCGAATCCCAGCACCCACATGACAGCTAAGAATTGTCTTTAAGCCAGGCATGGTGGTGCATGCCTTTAATCCTAGCACTCGGGAGGCAGAGGCAGGTGGATCTCTGTGAGTTCAAAGCCAGCCTGGTCTACAGATCAAGTTCCACGGCAGCTGGGGCTATAGGGAGACCCTATTTCAGAAAAAAAAAGTCAAAAAGAAAAAAAAATAGATTATGTACATGTATGAAAATGTGGAAAAAATTAAAATAAAAAATACTTTTATAGTTCACCATAAATGTTCTTGTGGACATGTAAATTTTTTTCCACTAAGACAAGCAAAGTGCTAGAATATTTTGTGTGAGTATATGGGGTGAGAGAGTAATGGGAAAATGTGTCTGTTATCTAACATAGTTCATGCAAATATTTGTAGTAAAAAAAACCTAAATAGCTGCCAAATCCCATCCATATAAGAAAACAATATCAGGACGTGGAAAACCTTGCAGTATCCATCTGTCGAGTCCCTAACATTTTATACTACACAAATACAAACCACTAATTCATGTTGAATAACATTAATATAGATTATAACTTAGGCAAACCTGAAAAACTATTCTGTCCAGTCTAGAATACTAAGGTTTTATATGTTATATCCTCAAACATTTTCTAGAGATTTCTAGGTTTTCTGCAGAACTATGTTGTTTGGTTTTGCTTTTTGTTTTTCAAGACAAAGCCTCATGTAGCCCATGCTAATCTCAGTTTACTGGCCTTGATCACCTGACCCTCCTGCCTCTACCTCCAGAGTACTAAGAGTACAAGCATAAGCTTCCATGCCTGACTTGCAAGAAATCTTTGTTTCATGGTTTTAAAAGTAAACACATTTCGGGGCTGGAGAGATGGCCTAGCGGTTGAGAGCGCCGACCGCTCTTACAGAGGACCCGGGTTCGATCCCCAGCACCCACATGGCGGCCGAGAACTGTCTGAAACTCCAATTCCAGGAGAACTCCAATTCCAGGGGAATCCGACACCCTCTTCTGACCTCCGTGGCATTGCACGACACGGGTGCACACACCTGCATGCAGACAGTACATTCATACACATACAGAAATAAAAATAAAATTAAAAAAAAAGTAAACACATTTCATAGCTCATACTTACGAAGTAAGAAGTAACTCTGGCTCCTTGAAAGTTTTGTTTAATGTGCATGAAGACCTAGGTTCAATCCCTAGAACCTCATAAAACAGGCATGCTGGAACACGTTTGTAATCCCAAGGAGGATCAGGAATTCAAGGTCATCTTTATGTAGGAAGATCAAAGCTAACCTGGAATACATGAGACTTAATAAAAGGGGGCAGGAGGGCTGGAGAGATGGCTCAGTGGTTAAGAGCACTGGCTGCTCTTGTAGAGTACCTGGGTTTGGCTCGCAGCACCTACCTGGTAGCTCACAGCTGCCCAAAACTCTAGTTCCAGAGGATCCATGCCCTCTTCTGCCTTCCTCAGGTTGGCATGCTATGATACACGATACACATACATACATGCAGTCAAAACACTTATGTTTTTATTTTATGTGTATGAGTTTTGAATGCATGTATCTAAATGCACCTGTGTGTGGAATCCCCCTGAGGCCAGAAAAGGTCATTGGATCCCTTGGAATTGGCATTAAGAATGGTTGTTAGCTGCCATATGGGTGCTGGGAACCGAACCAGGGTCCTGTGTAAGAGCAGCCAGTGCTCTTAATCAGAGTCACTCTTCACCCCCCCATAAATATTTTTTAAAGAATACTACCACAGAGGTAAGATGGGATAAAGGCAGCTGCAAATTAACTGTCTTGTCACAAATCTTGTGAGAGCTACTGGGTGAGCTACTCACCTTCCTCCTAACATTCACTCAGCTGTTCTTATTAAAATGAGTCCTTGTGGGCTGGAGAGATAGCCTAGCGGTTAAGAGCAACGACGCTCTTGCAGAGGACCCGGGTTCGATCCCCAGCACCCACATGGCGGCTAAGAACCGTCTGTAACTCCAATTCCAGGAGAACTCCAGTTCCAGGGGAATCCAAGACCCTCTTCTGACCTCCGCGGCATTGCACGACACGGGTGCACAGGCCTGCATGCAGACAGTACATTCATACACATACAAAAATAAATAAATAAATAATAAAAAAAAAAAATTTAAAATGAGTCCTTGTTCAAGCTGGGTGTGGTGGTACATGCCTTTAATCCCAGCACTCAGGAGGCAGGGGCAAGCAGATCTCTCTGAGACTGAGGCCAGCTGGGGCTATAGGGAGACCCTGTCTCAAAAAAGACAACAAAACAAAACAAAACAAAACAAATTTGTTCCAGAGCAACATTGATGTTCAGAATTTAGTGAATTTCCAAGTCCATGAATTATTTTCTAATCTGTGGTGTGTGTGTCTCTGTGTGTATACATGTGCCACACATGCATGTGGAGGTCAGAGGAGAACATTGGGTGTTAGTTCTTGCCTTTTACCTTGTCTGAGACAGGGTCTCTTGTTCCACTGCATATACCAGGCTAGCCACCTCACAAGGCTCAGGAAGTCCCATCCCTGCCTCCCATCTCACCATGAGGCATTGGGATTACAGACAGATGCTACTGGGCTCAGTTTTATACTGTTTCAGGGCCTCACAAACATCTCAGTAGAGTGGGTGGAAAGAACCGACTTGGCACTTTGACCAAGCACTTTACCCACGGAGCCATCTCCCAACCCTCTAGTCCATGCTTATTGCAAGAGTATGTCCATAGTTCCCAATCTTCACACTCTTGGACCTCATACACAGCTGCCTGGGTGTATCAGTCACTTTTCTGTTGCTGTGATAAAACAACATGACCAAGGAACTTATAAAAGGAAGAGTTTATTTGAGCTTACGATTAGCTGTTCCAGGAAATTAGAGTCCAATGTGGCGGGAGGCATGGCGGCTGGATCTGGAGCAGCAAACCGAGGGTCACATCTCGCAAAGAGCACAGGAAACAGAGAGGAAGCAACGTAGACCACGAGGCTTGTTAAAACTCACTAAGCCTGCCCCCAGTGACACACTTCCCCCAGCATGACCACACCTTCTAAGACCTCCTAAAACAGCGCCACCAACTGGAGACAAATGTCTGAATACTTACAGCCTATGGGGACACTCATGCAAACCACCACACTGGGTTTGACCCTTTCTTAACATTTGAAGACTACTGCAACAGGGCTGGAGAGATGTTCAATGGTAAGAGCACTGGCTATTCTTGCAGAGGACCTGGATTCCATTCCCAGGACCCACATGGCAGGCAGCTAACAACCTTCCATAACTTCATTTCCAGGGTCTTCTGACCTCCTCAGGCATTGCACAACATGGGTGCACTTACATGCAGGAAATACACTCAAACACATAAAATAAAAATAATTTAAAAAAAAAAAGACTACTGCTACAGAGTTTGCCTTCTACAAAGCTGTCTCTTCTTTCACATGATCTAAAACTTAATTTACTGGTCAACCTAGTAGTTTTTCTGACTTGGCCTTTGCATGTGTGTTTGTATTCATGTGTGTGCAAGAGTGTGCATTTGTGTGGAGGCCAGAGTGTCAGGTGCCTTCTTCTATTGCCGTCTACCTTATTATTTTTTAATAATTTTTAAATTTATTCTTTGAAAATTTCATACATTTATGTAATATATTCTGATATCAATCTACCACTATCTCTTTTCAAATCCCCCTAATGCCCCTGACCTTGTCACCCTCCCAACTTTGTGTCCTTTTTTGTGTTGTTATTAATAACTTCAATTATTGCTGTTCATATGTGCATGGGTGTGGGGCCATCCGCTGGAGCATAAGCGATCTACTTCTGCCAAGGGCCCCTCCCCCGTTCAGGCTGGCATCTGATTGGCTTGATCTTGTGCATGTCTTATGCAGGTAAACACAGGTGCTGTGAGGTGGTGAATCCAGCAGCCGTGTCCAGAAGTCTGCATGTCACAGCTTTCCTCTTCAGCTGTCAGTTCTTACATTCTTTCCACTCACTCTTCTGAGATGTTCCCTGAGCCTTGGGTGGGGGAGGTTAATATAAATGATTCATCCACAGCTGAGCACACAGGGCTACTTGTACTGGGCATTTTAAGTAGGAATGAGTCTTTGCAAAGACGTCTACCCACTTCTTGATCAAAGTTGAAATTAACACAAATCTATGGGTATAAATTTATATCTACATATGATGTTTACATATTATCTTACATGTATACATATATAAATACATAATATAAATAAATATACCATATATTTATATAGAACAATAAATACATACAAGTTAATATGCTTAAATATTTAAGGCAATTTGACATTATGACCATTTCACGTAATATCACCCATCTTATTGTTTTAGACATGATCTCTTACTGAGTCTTGAGCTCACTAACTGGCTAGACCGGCTGGCCAGTGAGCTATAGGGCTCCTCTTGTCTTTGCCCCATCAGTGCTGGGGTTCCAGGTATGCCCCACCAGGAGTGCTGAGGATTTGAACACAGGTCCTCACGCTTATGTGGCAAGCACTTACCACTGAGCCATCTTCCCCAGCCCTGACTTTTTCTTCTTTTTTTTCTTTCTTTTCCTATTCTTCTTTTAGCTCAAACTCTCTCTGCTCTCACATTTGCCATGCCTCACTTTACCTTTTAGATTGACATCAGGGAAGGCTGGCACATGGCTGAACATTATCTTCACATGCAGAAGTTTATTCCCTTGTGAAGTTCAGCCTAAAACTGCTTCTATACATATTTTAGTTTCACTTAAAGAGTTCCCTGCCGGGCATGGTGGAGCACGCCTTTAATCCTAGCACTCCGGAGGCAGAGGCAGGCAGATCTTTGTGAGTTCAAGGCCAACCTGGTCTACAGAGCAAGTTCCAGGACAGCTGGGGCTACAGGGAAACCGTCTCGAAAAGACCAAAAAAAAAAAAAGTTCCCTATACACAGTGTAGTATAATGATATGTAAATGGACTGTTTACTCTCTTTTTTCTTTCTTTTTTTTTTTTTTTTTTTTTTTGTTTGTTTTGAGACAAGGTCTCCCTGTAGCCCCAGCTGGCCTGGAACTTTCTCTGTAGACCAGGCTGGCCTTGAACTCCCAGAGATCTGCCTGCCCCTGCCTCTACCTCCAGAGTGCTGGGATTAAAGGCCTGTACCACCACGCCTGGCCTGTTGTCTACTCTTAAAAGAAAAAAAAAAAAAAAGAAGTAGCTGAGTCTCAATCAATTACAAGTGGCCATCTGGTCAAAACCTGTTCCAGGAAGACAGGAAAGCTCTACCCAGCTGAGCTGTGTCTCTACCTCATTTCTATCTTTTGTGCGTCATTTCCTTTTCTCTGACTATAATTGTAACCTGCTGAGTGGTGAGTCGGAAGCATTCTGAACCATTTTTGGTTTACACTGCTGTCTGATTTGAGAACTGGAAGATAAAACTAATTAAAATGTGCAAAAGTATATTTGTTGTAATTCTTTATTTTAGCATGCCAGGTAGAATAGCCCCGATAAAAGCAGGGTATTCTATTGCTGTGTGTATCTGTTCTCCATCACGGTAAATGCTACGGTTAAGGGCATACATATTAAATCAAATCCTTGCTGTTACAAAATGAAAAGACAGTTCAAGGAGCCTTATTAAATTCACTTTCTCTGCTTCCCCTCATAGATCTTACAGATGCTAATGAAAGCATTAAGTCAATTAACAAGATAATGGGGGAAGGCCAGGGGAGCAGTCAGGGGACTGATCTCAGGAAGGTGAAGATTTTTAAATGGTTATTAAGAAATAATTGGATAAAGAAAATATTGATAAAGATGAAAGTAAGGGAGAAAGGAAAAGAGAGTCCTGAGGCTGGTTCCAGGAGAACTGTCTCCCTGTAGCCCCAGCTGTCCTGGAACTCACTCTGTAGACCAGGATGGCCTTGAACTCACAAAGATCCACCTGCCTCTGCCTACCAAGTGCTAGGATTAAAGGCATGCACCACCACACCTGGCACAGGGCCTTTTCTTAAACACAAGTCTTCAGGGTGTGGAATGTTGGGATTAAAAGATTAGAAGTGTCTGCCAGGCGTGGTAGTACACACCTTTAATCCTAGCACTCAGAGGCAAGCGGATCTTTGTAAGTTCAAGGCCAGCCTGGTCTACAGAGTGAGTTCCAGGACATCTGGGGCTACAGACTGTCTCGAAAAGACCAAAATAAAGAAAAAGATTAGAATTATCATAAACCAATTTCCAAATTTTATGGCATTGGAAAGAAAACAGTAATATTTAATGTTTCTTACAGCCAGAGGTAGAAATGTCCTTGGTTGTCCTGATGGAAATTCCGGAAGTATTTGGGGGCTCCAGTTCTTGAATGATCTTAGGGTCTAAACCATTGATGGGGAATATTACAGTAGCCTTAGAAGCCACCAAAACTTTGGACCTCACCTCTCTCATTTCCCTCTGAACACTAGAAAAAAAAAATCAGCTTGGCCAATCTTTAAGCTTTAAAATACTGTACGAAAAGGAAGAAGTATCTAGGCTCTGTTGAGGCTTATTAAGAGAAAACTATTTCCTCCTGGCCAAAATAATGGACCATATCTCTAGCCCTACGTGCACACTAATATTCTGATCTAGTCCAGAAATTAGAATACTACATAATATTCTGATCTATTCTAGAAATTAGACTACTACTTAAGGGAAGAAACATTCCTCTGTGCATCTTGCTCAATATCAGAATAGCACTTGTTTGATGTGCATAATGTACACAAGACCACATGCACACACATATTTTTATGGGTCAAGGGCAAAGAAGGGTCATAATCTATTAAGGTTAAATGTTTAGATTATAAAAGGGGATCAAGGTCTAATAAGCTGAGATAGTGTTAAATTATCTAAACACATAAGATAAATTTTCTGGTTGCAAGGTTAGACAAAAGTCCTTTGTCCAGAGCATGTCCATATTGTAAAATTCTTTCCTACAAATTTCTACTTGAAGGACATTTGTTGCCTTCTCATGAGACATTAATGGAGATATTCCTCTGAAGTGGGGACACAGAATAATCTTGAATACTGAAATGTCCATGCTGTCTTGGGTGCCATCAGAGAATCACCCTAATGGGAATAGCGGGGCCTAGAAGACCTTTGTATTAAATGGCGATGGTTTATATGAAAGTGCCACTTGAGGAGTACAAGGAGACATCATAAGCAGCAAGACTCTTTTCTCCCCATACTGACTTTGGGTCTGTGCAGGGAACTGCTAGATTCTACAGTGCCATCTAAACAGCTTTCAGCTGATAACAAAAAGCTTCTGGGTTTTTCTGTTCTGAAGCAACCAGATAATAATGGTCTATTTGGAAGAATGCCACTGATCAAAGAAGGCATTGTCCTTTGAAAATGAAATGTCCCCAGAGGCTCATGTGCTTGAATATTTGGCCCCAGCTAGTGGGTTTGCTTTGGAACCTTTGGATGGTGGAGAATTGTGGAGGAAGTGAGTTACATTGGGCAGACTTTGAGATTTCATTGCAGGACCCCTATCTGCTCTCTGCTTCCTGACTGCAGCAGCAATGTGACCATTTGTCTTTTGCTCCTACTGATGGAGACAGGAGATAGAAATTGTCTAGGCAGCTTAGACTATGACTAAAACAATGAACAGTTTTTCCCCCCTTGGTTAAAAGCCACAAATGTCTTTGGCCCTGTCAGCAGCCAGAGAATGGAAATGTCAGGAGGCAGTCTAGTTTTTCCTTATTTTTTTCCTCTAAATGAACACACCTGCCTGGATGCTATACCTAAGGGTGTGAATAAAATTTCAGTCCAGACACTAATTCTTTGTGATGTATACAGCTTTGGAATTGGAATCTCTGATTTTGTGGTGGAAATGGGTTATGTGTCTACTCTTCAGTTCTAGCTCATCTTCTAAATTCTTTAGAGTCTCACTTCTTGAAGGAGAATATTACTGTAGTCCTGGAGACCATTGAAGATGGAACTCAGAGCTCAGTTGAGGCCCATGGAGGGAAAACTATTTCTTTCTGATCAAAAGAATGGATTCTACTTCTGGTCCTGGGTGGAGACAAGACATTCTGATCTACTCTAAAGATGAGAGTAGAGGGGGCTGAGAGATGGCTCAGCAGTTAAGAGCAATCCCTGCCTATTTTTCCAGAGGACCAGGGTTCAGTTCCCAGCATACTACACAGTGGCTAACAACTGTCTATAACTCCTGTTCCAGGGTATCCAATGCCCTCTTCTGATCTCTGCTGGCACTGTACAACATGGGCACACTTACCTACATACAAACAATACACTCATAAACATAAATAAAAATAAATAAAATATTTTTAAAAGGTTAGACTAGAATACTATTCCATTGCATACTGTTGTCTCCCTACCTTAAAAATTAATCCACCTGGGACTATCATTTATCTGGCCAAAAGACCACCTTTTGGTGATTCAAAAAAAGAAAGAAAAAAAAATGGAGTCTCTCGACTTCCTGTGCTCATTGGAAGATGTGAACCTTGGCTTTCTGCTCCAGCTTCTGCCACTATGCCTCCCACCACAATGGACTCTAATTCCCTGGAACTGTCAATTGTAAACTAGCTCAAATAAACTCCTTTTTAAATTTTTTTTTAATTTTTATTATTTTTTATGTGTATGAGTGTACTGTTTGCATGTAAGTTGGTGCACCCGTGTCATGCAATGCCACAGAGGTCAGAAGAGGGTGTCAGATTCCCCTGGAACTGGAGTTAAAGATGGTTCTTAACCACCATGTGGGTGCTGGGAATCGAACCCAGGTCCTCTGCAAGAGCAGTTGGTGCTCTTAACTGCTGAGTCATCTCTCCAGCCCCAATAAACTCTTCCTTTTATAAGTTCCCTTGGTCATGGTGGTTTTATCAGAGCAACAGAAAAGTGACTAATACAGTTATTTGGTACCATAGAGTGGGCTGTTGGCTCTGACCATGTGGGGTTTGGAGAAATGGAAGAATTTGGCAACTTTGCACTAGAAAGCTGTTGACTACTGTAACCAGAGCTTAATGGGCATTCTAGTAGAAGCCTGGAAGAAAGCATTACTCAAAAAAAAAAAAAAAAAAAAAAAAAAAAAAAAAAAAAAGCAGTTCCCGAGGAAAATAAAGACTTAGGCAGCAACTAGGATATTTTGGCAGAATCTGGCCACAATTTGCCCACAGCCCAAATGCTTGCCTGATGCTAAGTTGAAAAGCAATGGACTAATATCTGTGGTGGAGGATATTTCAAGACAGCCTAATGTAGAAATGGTGGTGTGGCTACTGTGCAGATCTACAGTGAAAAAGAGCAGATGGGGCAGAAAGAAATGCAGAATGTACAGTTTGGATCTGAAAAGTGTACTAGGAAGATTAATGGTGGGGTGAAGGTATGTGAAGGAGAGGCTCCCTTTGATAAGGAGATTAAAGTGATTAAGGAGAGACCTAGATATTTACAAGTAAACAATGGAAAAAGTGAGATTAAAGTGTTTAAGAAGGGGACTCCAGATTTACAAGTAAACAGCAGAAACAGTACCTTCAGGGAAAGACCACACCCAGCTAAGCTTCCAACTTTTGAAAGGAAAATACTGAAAGGGTTTTCTGCTCCAACAAGTCCAGGGCAGAGAAAATTTGCAAATGTGGTTGAAATAGGCCAGGGTCCATCCCAAACTTGCATCCAAACTCAGCAGTTTCATTCACGTGGTGCTGGCTTTAGAGGTATGAAAGAAGCAAGAGTGAAGGGGTCATAAGTTCTTCCTCCGTGGTTTCAGAGAGCGGCCAAGGCCAGGCAGAATACAGCAGGGGTGTCCCTGCATAAAGAAGGCCCTGATAGGCCATTGCATGAAGCTGTGACTGTGAAGCCTGATTGGCAGCAGAGACCCCAAGAAGACATTTGAGATGCCAGAGCTGTGAGGTTATTTGCCAAGGAGAGCTGCATACATGGATTGGTACAAGCCTAAGAAAGAGACGTATGTTACATGCAAAGCTGGAAGAGCTGGAGCCATCTAAGCCCTTTGGAAGTAAATTTCCAGAAGTCGCACATGGAGCTACTAGACTTGGTGTTTGCCCTGCTGGTTTTCAGTCTTGTTTTGGTTCAGTATTTCCTCACTATGCCTCTATTCCTCCCTTTTGGAATGGGAATGTGTATTCGGTTCCACTGTATGTTGGAAGTATGTAATTTGTCTTTTGATTTTACAGGAGCTTACAGTTAAAAGATTGGCCTGGGTCTCAGAAGAGACTTTGCACTGTAGACTTTTGAGTAGAATTAAGACTGGTAAAAACTATGGGACTTTTTTTTTTTTTTTTTTCTTTTGGTCTTTTCGAGACAGGGTCTCCCTGTAGCCCCAGCTGTCCTGGAATTAGCTCTGCAGACCAGGCTGGCCTTGAACTCACAAAGATCCACCTGCCTCTGCCTCCCAAGTGCTAGGATTAAAGGCGTGCGCCACCACGCCCAGCAAAACTATGGGACTTTTAAGGTTGGACTAGAAGCATTTTGCCTTTTACATGGTCATGAGCCTATGGGGGCCAGGGAGTGGAATGTGGTGGTTTGAATGAGAGTGTCCCCCATAGGCTGCAAGTATTCAGACATTTTGTCCCCAGTTGATGGCGCTGTTTTGGGAGATCTTGGAAGGTGTGGCTGGATGTCATTGGAGACAGGCTTAGTGAGTTTAACAAGACTTGCTAGTCTCCAGAAGCTCTCTTGACTTCCTATGCTCATTGGGAGATGTGAACCTTGGCTTTCTGTTCCAGCCCCAGCCACCATGCCTCCCCACCACAATGGGCTCTAATTCCCTGGAACCACCAATCATAAGCTCAAATAAACTCTCCCTTTTATAAGAAAAGAAAAAAAAAAAAAGAAAAAAGAAAAAAAAAGAAAAGGGAGAAATAGTTACCACCTTAATGAGAAAATGTGCTTATTTTTCCCAGAAGATCTTCCCTTGGTATAGTTGCTCACACAGTGGCTACCATGTATCTCTGCTAAGCTTGCTGTGGGAATGAAACTTTGTGTGTGACTTGAGGCAAGAACTTGTAAGACCTGTCCCGGAAGATCTCCAATTATCTGATATCTCTGTGGGCATTCAGTTGCCTCTGTGAGTTATCTGTAGCAGGAAGGTTCGGGATATTACAATGTTTCTTGCTTCACCCTATCTCTGCAAATTTCCAGGACAAGGATGGCCCCTTCCCTTGAGGCATTGAGCAAAATGTCGCACCTCTAGTTACCTGTTGCACAAACAGGAGCTCTGCAGCTTCCAATTAGAGCCAAGGTGGCTCACCCCTCCCTTCTGTCTGCCCCCCACTTCCTTGCCCAGAGCACAGTAGCCTTCAATATATAGACCTCACTGACGGAAAATAAATGGAGTTACTATCTTCCCGGCTTTCTGCACGTCAGTCCGTTCATTTCCATGGGTGATCTCCTGCGGGGTTTTCTATTTTCCCCTCCCCCCTTCATGTGAGAGTGAAGCCTAGAGACTGTCAGCCTGCAGGCTGGGGACAGTGCTGGAGCTGGGCCAAGAAGGGAAGAACAACGTGTGGAATGCGGTCACGCGTGACTCAAAGACATTGAACAATGACGCCTGCTCATTTTTCTAAGCTACTCTCACTTATTCTTTTCTGTTTTTTTCCAAAGCCTGGGCATGCTTTCCCTGATGCTCTGTGCTTTGTCCTGTTTTCTCTGAAGCTGCTCGCCCATGCTGCTTCTACCATGTAGCTGTTTACAGGGGTTTGGCTGTCTTTCCTCATGCTCCTCATGCTCCCCCTGCCCCCTTTCCTCCTCCCCCTCTTCCTTCCTCCTCCTACTTCCTCTCTTCCTCCTCTTCCCCCTCTCCCTCCCCCTCCTCCTTTTCCTCCTCTCTTCCTCTTCTCCCTCCCCTTCTATTCCTCCTCATCCTCTTCCTCCTCCTCCTCTCCTTCCTCTTCTCCCTCCCCCTTCTCTTCCTCCTCTTCCTCATCTTCTTCCTCCTCTTCCTCTTCCTCCCTTCCTCTTCCTCTTCCTCTTCCTCCTCCTCCTCTTCTTCCTCCTCCACCTTCTGGCAGCTGCCAAGACTTACAGCTTTCTTGCCCTGTTGTTTTTTTCCTTAAACTTTAATAAATTGTGCTCCAGCTTTCTTCTAAGTCTGAGTCTAAATTCCAATATTAATGAGACTAAAAACCCAAAGAGGGTACCACAATTTCCCTGGTAACATATGGCACCCGATGTTTACAGGCTCCTTAAAGTTTTTGGTACAATGGGCTATATCCCTTCTTGAACTGTAAGTCAATTAAAACACTTCCTCCTTTTTAGATGCTTCTTATTAGATATTTGATCAGTAGAATGAAAAATTCTACTGATTTGTGAGCAGTGACCAATGGCCTTGTCATATTCTTAAGCAGGAAGACAATAGAAACCTTGCATATTAAAGTGATGTCCACTTGGGGATGAGAGTGCTACAGTTTCTCAACACTACCTCAGGTACACGATACCAAAAAGAACTGTTCTGGGGCTGATGAAATGACATAGCAACTAAAAGTAAAAGCACTTTATTCTAGTTTGCTTTCAATTGCTGTGACAAAACACCCTGACCAAAATCAACGTGGAAAGGAAAGGGTCCACCTGGCCCACATCTTCTAGGTCATAGTTCATAATGTAGGAAGCCTAACATAGGAACTCAGAGTAGGAACCTGGAGGCAGGAGCTGAAGCACAGGAAATGGAGGGATGCTGCTTACTATCTTGTATCCTTAGCCAATGCACAGCCTGCTTTCTTATATGATACACAACAACCTACACACAATGGGCTGGGCACTTCCACATCATTCAACAATGAAGACGATGCCCCACAGACTTGGCCACAGGCCAGTCTAATGGAGGCAATTTCCCAATTGAGGCTCCCTCAACCCAAGTATGTCAAGTTGACACTAAAGCTACCCAGCACAATTGACCCCTTGGCAACTTGACACTCAAAACACATAATTATTAAACCATAACCTTTCCATTTCTTGTCCCCAAGATATGATGTTAATATTAATATCACAACATAAGGCAGTACAATCTTAAAAGCCCACAGTACTTAAAAAAATCCAAACACTTAAAAGTTCACAGTTTCTTTTAAAAGTCTCTTAACTTTGGTTCCTGCAAAATCCAGAAGAGTGCATTGGGTCCCCTGGAATTGGAGTTACAGATGGTTATGAGCCACCATGTGGTTGTTAGGAACCAAACATGGGTCCTCTGCAAGAACAGTAAGTGCTCTTAATCACTGAGCCATCTCTCTAGCCCCACACCTTATTTTTTGAGATAAAGTTTCTTGCTAAACCTGGAGCCTGCAGGTTTGGCTAGACAGGGTTGCAAACAAGTCCCAGGGATCCTCCTGTTCTGCTTCCCCAGCACTGAATTACAGGCAAATGTACTTGTTTTGTTTATTATTGTTATTTTCTTCCATAGTTGCTGGACGTTGAACTCAGGTGCTCATGCTTGCTCAGCAAGTGATTTACCAACTGAGCCATCTCCCCAGTCCTCACCCTCCTTTTTTTGTTTGTTTGTTTTTTTGAAATAGGGTTTCATGTAGTTCAGGCTAGCCTCAAACTCTCTATGTGGTGAAGGATGACTTTGAATTTACGATCCTCCTGTCTTAACTTCTGAAGTGCTAGAAATATATGTCTAAGCCATCATGCCCAACCACAAGTTTGTTTTAACAAGAACAGACCTTATTTCTGGATTAGCTTTCCTTACCCAGTAAGAAACACAAATGCTCAGATAGTTATAGAACAACCAAAACACAGTCAGGCCTAGAAGCAGAGGCCTGTAGTCCCAGTCACTCCAGAGGCCCAAGCTGGAAGGTTACAAGTTGAAGCCCTGAGAGGACTACTGAGCAAGTTCAAGGTCATCCTGGTTAGCTTAGTGAGGCCCTGTCTCAAAATAAAAAGGAAAAGCATGGCTGGAGAGGTAGCTTGTGGATAGAGCACTTGCCTATGTATGAGGAGCAAGATTCACTGCTCAGCTCCAGCACCTCAAAAACAAACCAAACAGAGTATCACAAGGGTTTGGCTGGCTGGCAATCATTCACAGATCAAAGAGCACACAGTGGCACTCCCTGTGGACAACAGTCACAGAGATAGTCTCAGATTAATAACTTGATAGAAGAATAAAACAGGTACTCAATTCAGTTGTCTCATGGAGGTGGAATAAAGTGGCCTTAAAGGCCAAGCTAAGTGGGTCTTTTGTTTTCCTGGTGGATGTGAGGAAGAGGTTGAGGAAAGATAACATAGGTATATGGACTGTCAGTTTTTCTTTTTTCCCCACATCCTCAATTCTTCTCAAGACCAGGACTGTAACTCTAAGTACTTCAAGTAGGGATGGTTCCTAAGGAATGTTATGTCAGAATAACTGTGGGCCTGATTTGGGTTGGTGTGAGGTAGTTGTCGGTTATTCCATCTGGCACATTTGAAGTTGACAGTGAATACAACTCTATTGTCTGGTCGTGGGGCTGGAGAGATGGCTCAGCAGTTAAGAGCACTGACTGCTCTTGCAGAGGACTGGGTCTGATTCCCAGCACCCACATGGTGGGTAATAACCATCTTTTGTGCCAGGCATGGTGGTACATGCCTTTAATCCCAGCACTCAGGAGGCAGAGGCAGGCAGATCTCTGTGAGGTCAAGGCTAGCCTGGTCTACAAGAGCGAGTTCCAGGACAGCTGGGATTAAAGGTAAACCCTATCTCAAAAATACCAAAATAATAATAATAATAATAATAATAATAATAATAAAACAACTATATTGTCTGGTGGTAAAAATAATCTGCTACTTCAGTGCTTTTGAAACATTACCCTATTTGGATGGGAATGGATAACTCTGAGATTACTATTGCTGGGTCTAGACAGCCAGTCACTGAAACTAATTTCCTTCCAAAGACAGAAAAAATTGGTTATAAATGAAGAGAAGGCAGAGTAGTTGAGGGCAAAGGAATAAATAAATGAGTTATGAGTTGGAAGAAATCAGATATTACATTAACACCTGGAAAGAGGTTCAGAGCAAATGATGTCACAATCTTTTTTTTTTTAGCTGTCATAAGGGTCTACTAGAAGTATCACGTGGGCACTTCAAGAAGGAAGAGATAATGGCTAGGGTAAGATTCAGTGGGTAAAGTGCTTGCTAGACCAGCCTGAGCACCAGAATTTGGTCCATAGGACCCACATAAAGCCGGACTTGATGGCATACATCTTGTTGTTGTTGTTGTCATCTGTACTTCTTTTTTTTAATAAAATACTTTTATTGAAGTTTTGTGCATTTCATACATCAGTCCAATTTAGACACATTCTCCTTTCCATTCCTCCCACCCCACCCCAGTTCATGCATTCTGCCATACATGTCTTGCATCTTTTTCTCAATCTTTTTTTTTTTTCTCAATCTTTTTAAAGTTTTTCTCTGCAGAGGTTTATTGTTTGGGGCAGAATTTAATATTTCAGTCATTTCTTTGACCCAATCCTTACGTTGTTGTTGTTTCCTCCAATTTCTATTGCTCCAAAGTATGCCTATGTAAACGTCACATGAATACCAAAATTATGACCTCTGAAAATAAACTGTATGTTAATTCCAAAATATGTTTAGGAATTCATATTTTTCTCTTTAATTTTATATTACTCTAAAATATGAATACATACCTTCCACCCATATATCACAATTACAAAGCCCAAAAATAATTAGTAAATTAATTCTAGAGCCCATTAAGGGATTCACCTTATAACAGCACAGTTGCTTTCAGATAAAAAGAAATATAACATACATTAACATTGTTCAGCTTGCCTTTTTTTTTTTTTTTTGAGACAGGGTCTCTCTGTAGCTCCAGCTGTCCTGGAACTGGCTCTGTAGACCAGGCTGACCTTGAATTCACAGAGATCAACCTGCCTCTGCCTCCCAAGTCAGCTTGCCTTTCAACTAGGGATCAACTAGAGATTTGGTGCTAGCATCCACAAATGAGGGATGCCATTCATCATTTGTTTTTCTGGGATTGCGTTACTTCACTTAGCATAATGACTTCGAGTTCCATCTATTTACCTGCAAACTTCATGATGTCATCTTTCTTTACAGCTGCATAGAACTCCATTATGTAGATGTGCCACATTTTTGTTATCCACTCATTACTTGAGGGGCATTTGAGTTGGTCCCAGCTCTTCACTATTGTGAAGAGAGCTGCAACAAACATAGTGTGCATGTATCTTTGCAGTAGGATGAGTCTTGTGGGTATATATCTAGAAGTGGTATGACTGGGTCAGGTGGTAGGCGATGTTACAATCTTTTAGCTCACTTATGCCAGCCATCTAAAGGAGGAAAGCTGTATGTTTGATGAGCTCATTCTAGCTTTTGGAACCCAAGGAGACTGATTTGTGGGTAAACCTGAGTGGCCTCTCCCTGGAGACATATTCATACAGGCCAATGGCCTGGACAATTATTAGAGATTGAATAGGGTTATAGTAATGGGACCACATCTTTTGAGTTGAACACATATTATTTATTTTTATTTTTTAATTTATATCATATATATGAGTGTTTTGCTTACATGTATGTAAGTGAACCACATGGAAGGAAGGAAGGAAGGAAGGAAGGAAGGAAGGAAGGAAGGAAGGAAGGAAGGATGTGGAGAGCGGGCATTGGCCAAAATGGCGCTTTGGACCCTGGCCAGGTCTTATCGCCTGATTGTTGCCTGACTGCCCAGCTCATTCCCCAGCCAATAAGAGAACACCAAACCTGAACCCTCATTAGCGTGTCTGCTGACTTCTGTATATTGTGCATACCGCTTACAGACCAATGAGAGACTACCACGGCGCTCGTGCCCTTGCAGGAGGCGGGGTTGAGAGAGGGGATATGAGTAGGGGACACTGGAAGAGGAAGAGTTGTTGGTGTATGAGTTGCCTGAATAAACTGCGTCTGGAAGAACAAGAGTTTGTCCTCTCCTTTTTCCTGCTGGCTGGGAACAGAGAGCGATGAGGAGAGCGACAAGTGGTGGCCTGGACGGGGAACCTCCGTCGGTGCGAGCACAGTTCAGAACCAGATGCAGGCAGGTGGGCTAGCCGGTAAGTTCCCAGGTAAGGTGGGACTATAAGGTTCTCGGGAGTAGAGACCATGGGGAATTCAAATTCAATGTGGCCATTGCACGATACCTTAAAGGAACTGTTGAAAGTGAAAGGAATTGGCATAAAGACCCAAACTTTAGATGAGTTCTTAGGAGCAGTAGATGAGATCGCACCCTGGGTTCATGTGACCAGAAACCTCACGCCACATTGCTGGAGAAAGTTGGGGGGGGACCTAATGTTTGCTGAGGAACAAGGAATTCTGCAGAGAGGTGTAGTTCTGATTTGGAAATTAATAGGAAATTGCTTAGGCAATGAAGGGAGCTGCGCAGCAGAAATAAAAAAAGGGGAAGAACTTCTACAGCAGTTAAAAGAGGAACAGGCACCACCCAAGGGGGTTGAGGACGAAGAGCAGGACATGTTGGCTGATGAGTTGGAGAGTTTGGTAGAAAGCATGGAGCAAGTGAAGGTTAGCATACAGCCGGCAGCCCCGGGACCTCCGCTACTGCCGATGGCCCCGGGACCCCCTCCGCCTTTTGTGGTACCTGGCACTTCATTTCATCCGGAGTGCTGGAGGGAGGTAGCCACTCAAAATCCAGCCCTATGTTTTCCAGTCTTCCAAAACCAACAGGACAATAACCGTTATCATGAGCCACTTGATTTTAAAATCATAAAAAATATAGCGGAAAGTGTGCGCTCATATGGAGTGACTGCCGCTTA